>SSNR01000254.1:645578-660578 GCA_006937965.1 Callopanchax toddi | reverse complement strand
AATGTTTTTCATATTTCCAGTCATGATTATCGATCAGTGAGTTTTGTTTATTGATAGTTTTTGTTCTACTTGATCATCTGTTGTTTTTCTTCATAGCTTCCTCGCAGCCAATGAGCGGCGTCGGCTCCATGGGAGGCCCCGCCCCCACCTCCCGTATGTTTCCTCAGAACCAAAGCATGATAGGTATGAACATGGGTCAGGGCGGTGGACCTGGAGGTGGCGTGGCTCCGCCCCCCTCTGTCAGCCAGGCTGACATCAGTCTGTCGTCCTGTGGGGGTGTAGGGGGCGGGGCCGGCATGGACAGCCTGTACAACAACATGAGCCTCCACCCACCACAGCAGGCTGGCCTCCAGCGCCAGGCTCTGGGCCCCATGAGCGCCCCCTACAGGCAGAACATCCTGCAGCAGCACCTGAAGCCTCAGGCCAACGCCGCCATTTTGAAGCAGCAGCTCGCCTCCTGCATGCCTAACGCCATGCAGGGCAGCATGGGAGGTGGGATGGGAGCCCAGAGCATCGCCTGGCAGCAGCTGTCCAACCAAACACCTGTCAGTAACTCGGGTGTGCCCCCCAACGCCTTCAACAGCCCCTCCAACACCTTCCACATGCAGCAGCAGCAACCTCGCATCTCCAAGATGCCCTCTGGCTCCACCCCCTTTGCTCCCAACGCCGCTGGACGAAGCATGGCGGCGCTGAATGCCGGGCAGCAGATGATGCGGACAAACATGGCCGCTGCCCAGCAGAGGGCACCGCCCAACCCTCAGAACCTGGGCCAGCCCATGGCCAATCAGCAGCAGACTCAGCAGCATCAGGCCAATCAGAACCAGGCCATCCTCTCGGACATGGCGGCGTTCGGGCAGCCACAGACCAACGGACGCCACGGGCTACCATGTAACCAAGGTTACCAGGTGAGCCGCACCGCTGCCCAGCAGCAGCAGGTGTCGTTCGGTTACAACGTGGCGTCGGGGAGCTTCGCCGCCGAGAGCGACCTGGTGGACTCGTTGCTGAAAAGCCAGAGCACGCAGGAGTGGATGGCTGACCTGGACGAGCTGCTCGCCAGCCACCCATAGGTCCCACAACCAGATCCCCCAGGAGGGTCTAGTTCTGATGGGTCTGACGGCTCAGACAGGAAGTGAGGCGCCGTCTTCCTGAAGCAGGTGGTTTGTTTACATCCTGACACGCAATCAGCTGATGGTTATGTTGCACCAGACTCAGAAAAACCCTGCTGTTTACACACACACACACACACACGCACGCACGCACGCACACACACACACACACACTCTCTCTCTCTCCTGGTAGCGCTACACTGAGCTGCTCAGTCAGAGGAGGAACTCTTCATCACGTGGTCGGTTACCTGCTAAACACTGATCAGAATAATGATCCTTATTTGAGCTGATTTTTATTAAACGCCTTTAATATCTGAGTCAATTATGACAGAAGGTTGAATAATTTAATAATCAGTCAATGATTTGGTTTTTAAATGTATTAAAACCAAACTCAAACACTTTGTCTCGTCGCCGTCAGGCTAAAACATCAAAGCTCCACAAAGTAACAGTTTTTCTTCTTCCACCAATAAAAGCCCAACAGTCGTTCATTAAACCACCAATCAGAGCGACAGGAGTCGAACTGGAGACTCGAGGTTTTCGCCTGACAGCGACGATTCCTTCAGTCTGGACCTGACCTCACATCCAGGTCAGAGGTCAGCTCTGGAAGCTGTTTCCTACAGGAGGTTAAACCTGCCACGCCCACAGACTACTACTGAACCACTGTACTCGCCCCACAGCGCCCCCCGGAGGCTGGCAGCAGCCCTCAGAGCAACTCTGAACTTTCATCCTCCACCTCAAACCCAGCGGCTCCATTTTCATACGTCAGGCAAATTTATGGAAACAACTTGAGCAACAGTTAGTTTTGTTTATGCAAACGAGGTTTTTCCTTTCAGTTTTGACTCCCGGGTCAGAAAAATCTCTCAGCACTGCTTCAAAGGATTTATTTATCGGTGAGTCTTCAAACAGACTCTCAGCTCGACGCTGCGTTTCTCATTTTAACCCCGAGTCTGGTCTGTCAGGCTGCCTGTTCAGACTCTGGACCCAAACACAGAAATAAAGTATCTGCAGACACTTCAGGGACCAAAATGTTAATCATCACTTTTATTCTGGTGTTTTGTTTCCCATGTTACTTCCTGGTTTGATCCAAACAACCTAATGTTTCTCATTTTATCCATAACAGAGTAAAGTTTATTAGTTCATTAATCCACAACTCCGATTCTTAGAAGTCCTAAAGGTTCTGACAGACGTTCTGAAGGCCGAGGCGAGGTCTCCTTCCAGATCAACTATCAATCAAATAACAGCTGAGGAAACCACTTTAAATGAACGGTTAATTATCAAAACATTTTTACTTTCAGGATCTAAAACTTTAAACTGTCTAAAAGTTATTTTAGATGAATTTGTTTAAAATTTTAATCTGCAGAGGTCTTTTTGTTTAATTGAATCTGTAGGTTGGTTAAACCAGGTTCCTGTAGAGGTGATGAATTTATTACAAGTGATTTTTACTTTTGTTGGTGATGAAATCAAAGTCAGCCATTTGAAATGTTTTATTTTGAAACACAGCGTTGGACTTCCTGTCTGTTTCCTTCTGCCGATGTTGACCTTTGAACTGGTTCAGAGTTCCGGGTCGACCCTCCTGTGGAGTCGTTCTGGTCCTGGTTCTGTTCGGGTTTCAGGCTCCGCCCAGCCGCTGCCTCTGGGTTCTACTGTTGTGACGGGCTCGTTGTAAATGTCTATAAATATATTTTTTTATGTAAACCTTTCCTAATGTTCTGCAGAAATAGAAGTTATTTTTATATATTGCAGCAGATTTTTGTAAGTATTTTATACTTTTGATATGTTCTCTGTAAAACAAGAGTATTATGTAAATATAGTTCTTTAGAAACAAACTGTTCTCTGCTGTTTTTCTTTGAAATCACAATCAGCTGTTTTTTATAACTTGAACATTTTGTAAACATTAAAGTTAAAAACTGTTAGCAGCAGATGATGAGATTATAAACCTGGTTAAAGACATTAAATAAGATGAACACTCATAAACGTAGTGATTTTTGACTAACTGGTCAAACTGGTGTAAAACATCAAGTTTCCTCTACAGTGGTTTTCTATCCTGACAGCAGGACGACTCAGCAGAAACATGTTATGGTGATTCAACAGCAGTGGAGGGGACACCACAACTAAACATGTCCATGTCTCAGTATCTGGTCATGTGACTCTTACTATGGGGTTCAGGTCTGGAGAAAGTCCAGGTCTCTCCCTCTGAGGTCCCCCAGTCTCCAGCAGCCGTTCCCTAATGATGAACCTGATGATCTGGAGCTTTGTGGTCCATGAAGATGAAATGAGGTCTGTGTTGTTCATGTAGGATCAATGACTGGATTAATGATGTCATCCATAGGATGGGCTTATCTCAGAGACATTCAGAGTGTAGGACAGTTCTGTATGGACTAGAGACGCCTGTCCTCCACCACCAAAGGCTGGTCTGGAGACAGCAGTAGCTGATGCAGCGTCTCCTTGATGTCTCCAACGGCCATTTCTGTTCAGCGTGAATCGACTTCCATCAGTGAACCAGAACCATCCAGCATAAATCATCCCTGGTCCATAAGGATGACGCTTGTACCTGTTGGTGTGTTCAGGTTCCCTACAGGTCCCAGACCACGCTGATGGAAAAGGTTTCCAGTGGTCTGAGGAGACACTTGGTTCCTCTCCCTAAAACCTTCCTGGAGTTGAGTGTCATCATTTTTGGGGCGGCTTGTAGCTCAGTTGGGAGAGTGGCCGGGCTGGTAGTCGGAGGGCTGCCGGTTCAATCCCCAGCTCCATCTGGGTTACGTTGTCGTGTCCTTGGGCAAGACACTTCACCCAATGTGACTGTGTGTGGATGTTGATGGTGGTAGCCTCGCCTCGGTCAGACTGTCCCAGAACAGCTGTGACTACAGACGTAGTTTACACCACCAGAGTGAGAAATGGAGCTTCTGTCAAAGCGCTTTGGGTGTCTGAAAGGCGCTGTATAAATCCAGTCCATTATTATTATCATCTGGTTCACCATGATGAAGTCATCAATGTGGGACGTGGACAACAGACGTCCACTATGACTTTCTGTGACTCTTCAGTCTCTGTATCAACCTGCTGATGACCCTCTGTGACCTCTAAGTCCAGAGGTCACTTTCATCATGAGAACGTCTTGTCTGAAGATATGAAGGGGGTGTCCCTTGGTTACCATGGTAACCAGACCTATATGAATTGAATTGAGTTTTATTATAGTGTCATGATGAGTGCCCAGCCTGGACGGGCTTATATGACACTGAAAACAAAAGGAAGTGGCCTTACATTTACAAAAACAAACCCAGTCATTTACATAACAGGATATAACACACTTTGTCTACAGACCCACGCGTTCTCTGAGTTTAGCCAACATAAATACTTCCTCAAAAAGCCAACCTAACATTTCACCATCTGGTAACCAAAACATCAGGGTTTTTACACTGGATCTTTTCAAACATAGACATTCTTAGATCACTATACAGTGGACAATAAAACAAAGTGAAATTCATCTTCTATAACATTTAGATCACATAAAACACACAGACGTTGCTCCTCCAATACCCCTTTGAATCGCCCCACCTCAAGAGCAAGAGACAAAACCCCAAACAGCTCGCTGTGCACTAAGAGATCGCTGCCTTCTTTTTAAAGTACCGTCCACATAAGGCTCTGTCACCAAATTATCTTTAAATTGAACATAACTTATTAGTTTTGGCTTTTGAAGCATATTAACTTTCCACTGATCTTTATGTGTCTGAAATAAAATTTGTTTAGTTATTTTAGTTTTGCATTGCAAATTATTAATAAATAAAGGTGTTCTGTTTGTTAATGAAAATATTGTTAAAACATCATTTGACCAGGGGTATATATGACATTTATCCCAATTAAAGATGTTTCTGCTGAGCCTCTCTTCAGGTAAGTGCACAAGGCGATTCCACAGTCTGAGAACCTCTGCTCTCTGTTTGATCAGACAGGGCCCCCCCCCCCATATCACCCTCTATAGCAGCTTTAGCGGTACTGATGGACTCCTAAGGAGCTCCTCATAGCTCTGCTCTGGATCAGGTTACACTCAGCTGCATCTCCAAAGGGAGTCCTACAGAGTGGCACCCTCTGTTGCTTCTGTGGTGAGACGTGAACCTCCCTCCTGACCTGGGAGACATTTCCCCCTCAGACCTGATGGATGGAGGGAGGATTTTCTCTGTTTTCACTTCAAGGGAGTTGATTAAACTTTTTAACGTTAAGAGAAGTTGTTCTCTGGGTAAAAGAACTCGTCTGGCAGTGAGATTTAAGTTTAGATGAACCTGAACCTGAAACCTTGACAAAAAAAATATATTTAAAGTGCCTGTGACTCCATATTTAAATCGCTTTATATTAAACAGGTGTAATCTTTGATGCCTCTAGATTAGCGTTGCACCATTATAACTCAAAATACGCTGTAATTATTTCCTAACGAGCAACTCAGAGATCAGAAGAAAGCGCCGCCTTCCGGTTCTGCTGGGTTTCTCCTTATTTGGCAGCCTGACACTTCTGCTGCAGCAGGGGGCAGTGCCGTCGCGTGAAAGAGAAACGAAACTGAAACTAAACACTACACGGTCTATGGGCAATGGCGGCGGCACTGCCTCGCTCCAGGTGTCGTGAACGTGCATGTGGGCGGAGAATTGACCATATAAGCAAGTCCGGATCACTATGACCTCATAGCGGGCTGGAGTGAAAAAAAACTGTTTGAAACCTGGGTCTGAAATCTGGAAGAGCTTCTCACTGGCTGGACTAGGAGACAGATGGACGCCGTTTTTTGCTCTTTCTGGCAGGTTTAAGGTGAGAACTCAACGTTGCAACATGATAGATAAGTCAGAAAACATGGAAACCGATGTCATGGGACCTTTAAATCATCTTTTCACTTCATACTTGAACAGTTGTTATATGAAGGTTTGATCAACCAGCTGTAAGTAAACAAAAGAAATGACTAAATCAACACTTCTGGTAAATAAAACACAAAGATGAAAACATTTTGATGAATTAATTAAAGGAGTTTCAGGTCTGGTTTTCACTTATTTCAACCATAAAATGAATCATTTAAACCAGAAGCAGCTGAAGGACGTCTGAACAGACGGAGCTGCTTTAGGACTCAAAGGTTCTGAAAGTCAAGATGTCAATAATAATAATAATTATTATTATTATTACTGGTATTATTATTTCTACTTCACCAGCCCAAGTTGAGTTCAGAGGTTCTGGTTTAGACTTTAAATCTTGTAAATCTGGTCTGAAATAAACCACAGGAAGGTTTCATGTCTCAGATGATAGAAAACAACCTGAGGGACAAAAGGTCAAAGGTTAAAAAGGAAATAATCAAAGGAACCACAATCCGTTTCAGGAGGATTTACCGTAGAGGCCTGGGGTTGACCCGGTCCAGAGGCTGGGCTGCACCAGAACCACATGGTTCTGATGGATCAGTGCTTCCAGTCTTTGTTGGAGGAAATGGACTTTGTCTGCTTCTGGGCCTTTCCTAAACCTGATTCTGTGATGTAGGGTCAGATCCGGGTCAGGATCAGGGTTCTGGTGCCTTGGGGACTACAGGACAAGTTCTGGACTGGCCCTCTTCAGTCCTGACCCAAACTATGACAATGACATAGGTGGGGCTACCAGTCTGTGGGACCTCCAGCAGGTGGGGCCTCCAGCAGGTGAGGCCTCCAGCAGGTGAGGCCTCCAGCAGGTGAGGCCTCCAGCAGGTGGGGCCTCCAGCAGGTGAGGCCTCCAGCAGGTGAGGCCTCCAGCAGGTGAGGCCTCCAGCAGGTGGGGCCTCCAGCAGGTGGGGCCTCCAGCAGGTGAGGCCTCCAGCAGGTGGGGCCTCCAGCAGGTGAGGCCTCCAGCAGGTGAGGCCTCCAGCAGGTGGGGCCTCCAGCAGGTGAGGCCTCCAGCAGGTGGGGCCTCCAGTAGGTGAGGCCTCCAGCAGGTGGGGCCTCCAGCAGGTGAGGCCTCCAGCAGGTGAGGCCTCCAGCAGGTGGGGCCTCCAGCAGGTGGGGCCTCCAGCAGGTGAGGCCTCCAGCAGGTGGGGCCTCCAGCAGGTGAGGCCTCCAGCAGGTGAGGCCTCCAGCAGGTGAGGCCTCCAGCAGGTGGGGCCTCCAGCAGGTGGGGCCTCCAGCAGGTGAGGCCTCCAGCAGGTGAGGCCTCCAGCAGGTGGGGCCTCCAGCAGGTGAGGCCTCCAGCAGGTGACGCCTACTCTTGTACACGCCTCAACTAGTTATCTCTATAGCTATCTATCTCTCNTGTGTTTTGGCTCCGCCCCCAGCAGTGTGTGTGTGTGTGTGTGTGTGTGCTCTCTCCCAGCTTCCTGGCAGCTCTCACTCTGTTTCATGTTCTCAGGTGAGTCTCACCTGTGGCTCTGCAGAGATGGAGGAGGGAGTCGGCCTCGGCGCTGTCACTGTACTGGGAGTCCTGGAACAAGGTAGGAGTGCAGGTTGGGATGTGTGTTCTGAGGGGAGTTCAGGGTCCAGGGCTGGTTTTATGATCCAGAACGTTGCCTCTGAATCTGCTGAGGTTCTGGTTCCAGCCTGTAGACCAGCTGGTCTCATCCTGAAACTCTTCTGAGGGTTTGGTTTTCAATGAATCGTCTGTGGAGGCAGCGATCAGTGTGTGTTTACAGGAGGTGATAACTCAGGTGTGTTTTCTGTGTCCAGCTTATTTCTCTCTGCAGGTGATTTATGCCAGGAGGAAGTACTCTGTGTCCCCGCCCACCACCAGCGGCCCGCCAGAGTTTGAGAGGATCTTCAGAGCTCAGTCAGTGTGTGTGTGTGTGTGTGTGTGTGGGTGTGTGTGTGTGTGTGTGTGTGTGTGTGTGTGTGTGTTTAATGCTAGTTTGGTTCAAATTAAACTGTTAAGTTTAAACCATTTCTATCCTAAAATATAGAATAATAATTTAAAAGATCCAGTTTTTAAAGCTGAACTCTTTATTGACTTAACAATCACCTGTTTTATTTTATAATATAATTATAAATCTGTTAACGGTCACACTTCAGGCTTTAACGGTTTTATAAATTATAATTTTTTAATTTGTATTTTTTTAATCCTTTAATCCAGCATCAGTCCTAATAGTAAATATCAAATAACCATTATTTTTAACACCTGAATTGTCAGGTTTTTATTAGGATGCAACTCCATTTCATGATCTAAAATTACAATGAATGACTTTTCTTCTGTAAACTTAAAAAAACCTGATGATTTATGGTTTAATTATTTAGGTGAAAGATTAGCTGCAACATTTATTTATAAATAATGATAATTTATAACTGTCATATTTCATAAAATACTCACATTAAGGACCCTTTGACACATTTAAGAGCTCAAATATAAAACAAGATATCAACGTTTTATACAAATATACTGTATACATTTTAAACTGCCCCCTATTGAATAAAGCAGCTGATTCCTCTTTTTTCCATATATGGTAAAATGACATCATAGGAAAAAATCCCCCAGAGCTCCAACTGAAGCCTCAGGCCTCGAATAGGATAAAGAGTTTATAGTTTTGATCTGAGAAGGTTCACAGGATTTGAATGGGTCTCTATGGGTTTCTGTGGGAACCTTTTGTGCGTAGACGTAGAGATGCTAACGCTAGTATTTTAGATCACATCAGTAAGTAAGTAAAACTTTATTTATAGAGCGCCTCTCAAGATAAAAATCACAAAACGCTTAACAGGAGAAAACATAGTAAAAATAAACACATTTGAATAAATGAGTAAGAGTTGAATAAACTTGACACAAGTAAAAACAGACTTAGACAAAGACAGATTTAAACAGATGAGTCTTTAGTTGATTTTTGAAAGAACCCACTGAGTCCACAGACCTCAGTGACAGTGGAAGAGAGTTCCAGAGTCTTGGAGCTACGGAGGAAAAGTCTCTGTCTCCTTTGGTTTTCAGTCTGGTTTTGGGGACTGAGACCAGACCTTGGTCAGAGGACCTCAGGGACCTGGAGGGAGTGTAAGGTTTTAGAAATCCACTAATGTAGGCAGGAGTCTGACCATGCAGGGCTCTCCAAGTCAGGACAAGGATCTTGTAGTGAATTCTAGACTGAACCGGGAGCCAATACAGCTGAAACAGTAGAGGAGAGACATGAGAGAATCTGGATGATTTAGTCAGAAGCCTGGCAGCAGCATTCTGTACAGTCTGTAGTCGGTTTATGGAGGTTTTAGAAAGGCAGGTGTAAAGGGCGTTACAGTAGTCCAAGCAGGATGTGACAAAAACATGGACTAAGACCTGGATTTCAGGACTAAGACCTGGATTTCAGGACTAAGACCTGGACTTCAGGACTAAGACCTGGATTTCAGGACTAAGACCTGGACTTCAGGACTAAGACCTGGATTTCAGGACTAAGACCTGGATTTCAGGACTAACACCTGGACTTCAGGACTAAGACCTCAATTTCAGGACTAAGACCTGGACTTCAGGACTAAGACCTGGACTTCAGGACTAAGACCTGGACTTCAGGACTAAGACCTGGACTTCAGGACGGGAGACAATGGAACCAAGTTTAGCAATGTTTCTGAGGTGGTAGAATCAGGATTTAACCAGAGATCTGATGATTATCTAGAGTAAAGCCTGAGTCAATGGTTACTCCAAGGTCTCTGACAGTAGATTTAACTAATGGACTCAGAGGTCCAAGGATCTCCTTCACCTTTGTAGTGAAGTTTCTGGTGCAAAGATGATTATTTCAGTTTTATAAAATCATTTACAAGAGGCTAAAAAACAAAAGCATGATAAAACTGAGTGAAAGAGATTTTTTTACTCCAGAGAACCCCTAAGAACCCCGAAATCTAAAAGGAACAAAATCAGACCAGACAGTTAATTGAAGTTTTTGAGCTCTCTGGAGGAGGGAACCCCACATCAGTTTGTTAGACTTCAGTGAGGAACTCTGCCTCTGCTTGTGGTTGCTCGCTTTTTATTAGAACACAGGTTGCACAATAACACATGATTGCATTCATGACAAAAAGATAAGATTCTGCTGCTGCTGGTTTATTGCTTGTTCAAAGGTAGCTAAATAATGGGTTTTTCTGTTGATGTTGTTGGTTCAAAACAAAGTTCTGCTGATACCTCACAAGAACAGAATGTGTTTTGATTGTTCAAAACCTTTAGTCCCTGCATCGAAAGCTGATGCTGAAAATTAAAAGGTTACAAGCAGGATACATTTGTAAGCAGACATGAATCATAATAATTAAAAACTCCTTCACTGAGAATGCTTGAAATCACACAGCCGTACACATTTGATCAACAATATTCATGAAGATTTGATCAAATACCCTAAAGATTTAGACAGCATGTGAATGTGTGTGATAAGGTGAATGAATAGTGTAGTGTACAGTGCTTTGGGAGTCTTACAGGATATTTACCATTACAAAACCATTCAGAACAAAAGTGACTTTAAAAACAGAAATGATGAATTTATTTATCCTCACTGGTAGAACAGTTTGTTTGTTGTTTTGATGTAGAACTTGGTTTGAATCTAAACGTTCAGTTGAACTAAAGTGTTTGTGGCGCCATCTGGAGGTCAGACCTGGTAACACCTGGATCTGTTCTGTGTTCAGAGCCAATTGTTCAGAGTATTTCCCCATCTTCATCACCATGATGTGGACGTCTGGAGTCTTCTTCAGCCAGGGTTAGACACACACACACACACACACACACACACACACACACACGCACGCACGCACGCACGCACGCACGCACGCACGCACGCACACACGCACGCAGACAGTGTTTACATAAGTGTGTCTGTAGTTATATTTGTGTGTGTGTGTGTGTGCGTGCGTGCGTGCGTGTGTGTGTGTGTGCGTACGTGCTGCAGGTCTGTCCTGTATCTGCGGGTTGCTGTATCTCTACGGACGTCTGCGTTACTTCTGGGGGTACTCAGAGTCCTCACAGGGACGGTAAGAGAACCACAGAACCAGGACTAGAATAGGACTAGAACCAGAATCAGGACTAGAACCAGATTTCAGGTAGCGTTTGATGAGAACCAGCAGCAGACCTTCTCTGATCTTTGGTCTCCAGTTTGGCTCCGATGTACTTCAGCGCCAAGGTTCTGTGGGTTCTGATCGGGTTCTCCTCAGTCGGCGTGCTCCTGACATTCTGCCGGGTCTATCTGGACCTGGACCTGGACCTGGACCTGGGCCTGCTGTAGGAGCTTGGTTCTGCCTTCGACCTGTTCTGAGCAGAAGGAGGAGTCAGACGTCTGAAACATCCAAACCTCTGTGGTTCTTCTTGGTTTTGATTTTAAAATCAAAAACTTTTGTTTTGTTTATTTTGACGATGGATTAAAATAAAATCAGAATAAAAAGGAGGTGAAATGAAGTTCCGTTCTTTTCAAATAATTATTGTTCTGGTTTTGGTTCTTTACTTCATTAAATGAGGAGATAAAAGATCAGAGTTCCAGACATGAAGTCATGTGATAAAATGTAATGACTCGAGGGGGATTTATGAAGAAAGGAAGGTCTGGAAAGTCCTGAAACCATCTGGAATCCACCAGTAACCATAAAACAATCCTGTCACTAAGTGCAGATCAATATCAGCAGTCCCTCTGATGGTCTAGAGCAGAGGTTCCCAAACGTTTTAGCTTCTGACCCACAAAATATCAGTGAGACTCGTGACCCCAACCACCTGGCAAAACGAATTAAACAAGGATATAATGACAACACAAACATCTACAAATATTATACCATGCTTATTCAACTGTTTATAACAGTTTGTAGGACAAGTATATGGTACTAATAAGGAGTTTAAATTCACTTTTAGTTCTGGAGAACATCCCAGGACCCCCATTTATTGTTTGAGGGCCCACAGTGGGGTCCTGACCCCAACTTTGAAAACCACTGGTCTAAAATAAAGGGTCTCCTTACCAAGGTGTCACACTAAAATCATCTCATGATGGGTGAAACTGAAAAACGTCTCCAGACCTTCACAGCCTGATTGTTGCTAAACATTTTGATGGTTACAGGAGAGTTTCTGAAGGTTCCAGTGAGACCTGTTGGGGTCGTAATCAGGAAGTCACCATAAACCATCCACAACCAGGTGCTTCATTCAAAACTTCAGACAGAGGAGAGACCACTGGTCCTTGTCTCGTGGACAGCTCTTCTGATCATTCTTTTCTCTCCTCTTCCTGTTTCTGACCCCAGCAGGTCTCACTGGATGGAACCTTCAGTAGTTTAGAGTCTTCTGTAACCATCAGGATGCTTAGTAATCAGGCTGTGAAGGTCTGGAGAAGCTCTTTGTTTTCACCCATCATGAGATGATTTTAGTGTGACACCTTGGTAAGGAGACTCTTTTCTAGACCATCAGTGGGACTGAAGCAGCTGATATTGGTCTTCACTAAGTGACAGATGTCTCCAGGACCTTTTACACCTTCCTTTCTTCTTGTGTTCAGTCCTTTTTCCTGAGTCATTACATTTATTCATTTTTTACACAGAACTTAATGTTGGACCTGAATGGTTTGATTCCTCTGCCTGTGTGGAGGATGGGTTACATCTGGTGAGGATTTCATTTCTACAGAACCTTTAGAGACAGATTCATCCAGAGAACTGGAGACGAGTTCAGTTCTTTTCTTACCTGCTGTATCTGTTGGAACGTTGTTTACCTGTGATATGAAGATCACCAGCAAATCCTATGAGAACCTCTGGAGATGAAGAGTTCTGCGGAAACTGAAGACAACCTGCTGGGATGAACCTTTTAACCTGATTTGATCATTTGCTCATTTGATTTGCTCATTTTTCATTTGCAGCCTGAATCTTGAACTTTAACAAAAACATTTTAAATAGGTGGAAAAACCCTAATAAAATTAAAGAAAGAAAAAGTAGATTTTATTCTATTGCAGGGGTCTCAAACTCGCGGCCCGCGGGCCAATTGCGGCCCGCGAGCCGGGAGTTTGTGGCCCCCACCTTAATATGAAAAAAAATAAAAAAAATTTTAAATTAAAAAAAAATATATATATATTTTTTTTTTATTGTTAGTGTGACCCGCAAGTTTAATATGTATGTAAGTGAATGAATATATATAAATAGAAAAATGTGTAACATTAAACTAAAATAAAAATAATAGGCTAGTAGCCTAATTGATAAAGTCCTGACTACAGATGCAAAACCATGGCGCGTCTGCGGCGCAGTGCAGACATCTTCGTGTTCAGCCTTTAGCACAGAGGTAATGATGTCCTCACCAATACCCAGCAGAAAATAGCTCTGCATCCTCGCCAATAAAAAGTCAGCACCCCAACGGAACGAGGTGCTGTGTCCAGGTTAAGGAGGCGTGCACCTGGATAGACGAAACGAGTCTCTCAGTCCAGAACGCGTGGTAGCGATCCGTGCGCCCTCCACCTGGACAGAAGTCTGCACGAGTCTGTCAAGCCGACGGTACATGTCGGTCCGTTTGGACCGGGCCAGTCTCGATCAGAGCTGCGCCAACCCCCCACCCCCCGAGCGACTGATTTTCCGTCAGATGAAAATATTTTACCTCTGGTATAATAGCAGCTCATAGCGACTGAATTTAACATTTACGGCAGAGAACTAATTGACTGATTAGTATTTCAGTATTATTTTGAAGGGAAGATAGTAAAAAAACACTCAATTTTACACATTATTTTTATAATTTGCTGCAGCATGCTCAGCTGCATATCGATTCATCCCCTTCCATAAGACTCTCACCTGAAAAACATGCACACAAAGATTAACTCACACATCAAATGTTTTATAAAATTACTTGCATGAGAACATGTTAGGTCTGCAGTCAGCGGCTGTGCTGCATAATGGGACTATTTGAAGGGAGCCAAAAGAGCTGTTCACAAGACTGGCTCTTTTTATAGACTATTTTGAAAGAATGTTCTAATAATAAAATCAACAAAAAGCGGGTCGAGCCGCTGGTCGGTTCTACCGGTAACTCATAAATCAGACATCTCTGGACTTTTATCTTTTGCGTAATTTTGAGTGACGGTAAAAAAAAATCGTTAATAATATATTTTTACCCATCACTTATTAATTTAAAAATTATGATGACATTTTCAGCAGCATTATTTCATTCCTATAAAATGTAATTGTTACTTGACCGTTTTATGCTCCACTGAGGGTCGTGGTTCAGAAAGCTCGAGAGTGTTTCATTAAGCTGAAGATCGCGTGGTTCTGATGGTTCCGTTCAGTTGATCTGCACACCAGGTCCAGTTCAGTTCACTGATCTAGACAATAAATCAGCTGATCACCAGGTTTTCATCTGGAGACCTCTAAGAACTCTCCCCATCTGAGTCTGGAGCGCAGCGCAACAAGCGCATGATGCGCATCCATTACGCACGAGTGCCTCTGACTGCAGCATGCATATGTCTCAGATCAGATCATAAATCCAGACTGATCTAGAGAATAAACCAGCTTGGTTGAACGCTCTCGGGGTTCTCTAACCCCGGTCCAGTTTGGAGCGCTGCGCATTACGCACGACTGCTTCTGAATGCATGTTTCAGTAATCACAATAACTACACGGCTGATCACAATATTGCATCAATTAAGTGCAATTATACCATTTGAAGACATGAACAGACTGTGATTTAACTCCCAAAAGTGAGAAATTTCCGTTAAAATTCACGTTTTTATTCGGTTCAGAAACGCGGTTGGAGGGTGACACAGTTCGTGTGTGTGTGTGTGCGTGTGTGTGTGGGTGGGGGGGTGGGGGGGGCTCCAAGTCTGAAAACTTACACAACTTTCAGACCCGTTTTTGTGTGAACAGGTTTATAAATGAGGCCCCAGCCGGTGTCTGTCAGCGGTCACGAGAAACGGCAGCTCACAGCCCGACAGTCTGCTGTAGAGACTCACCAATACAGCGCGGTCTGATGGCACACACACACACACACACACACACACACACACACACACACACACACACACACACACACACACACACACACACACAA
>SSNR01000254.1:615179-620572 GCA_006937965.1 Callopanchax toddi | reverse complement strand
CAGAACCTGTAGTGGTCCAGAGTCCAGACCAGAGCCTGTAGTGGTCCAGAGTCCAGACCAGAGCCTGTAGTGGACGTTCAGAAGGCAGCAAACCTCTAGAAGAGTTGACCAGAACTCCTCCTGGAGGAGGGTCTGCTGGACCATCAGGTGGACTTTCACTGTCTGGTTCTGGACTTTGGTTCTGGTTCAGTAGATAAATGAGGACTCAGTGTTCTTCCGAGGTTGGGCTGGGTGTTTGGGAGCTGCTGAGGACCAGATGTTTTCTGGGTTTTAAGACTTTGTGAAACCACAGTGACTTCAGTCGTGAGCGTTTCAGGCTGCCGTTTCCTCCCTGACTGCTCTCTCACGGCTCACCTTCACTTCCTCTTCCTCTGTTCTGTTGACACATTTCACTTTAGTCACTGGTTTATTAATGAAGCAGAAACACAAAAACCTTCATGCTGTTCAGTTTCACTTTAATAAACAGAACGTCATCTAAACCAAACGTCTGAGATCTCTGCTCTGACTGTCACAACTGTTTTATGGGTTTGAGTTTTCATGAGGTCTGTTTGAAGCTGAGCTGTTTAAAGTCAGACTGAGAGGATCCAGGAACAAAAGTTTGGTCTTTATTTAGTTTATAATCATATTTTGTGAACAGAATCAACTTATTTTTAAAGTGTAACTTTAAGGTTCAGGGTAAAGAGAAGCCCTTACAGGTCAGAGTGGTTTCTGTAGACGGAGTAATGGCTGGAGCTGGAGGCTGATTAATGTTTAGTTTTAGTATAAATATGTTGCATCCATAGTAATCATTTCAAAGTAAAACACTAGGGGACTAAGTACAGTCAGGTCCATAAATATTGGGACATCGACACAATTCTAACATTTTTGGCTCTATACACCAAACGTCTCTAAAACAGCCTTCACAGTTCAGGAACAACATCCTGTGGACAGATGAGACCAGATCAGCTGGTACCAGAGTGATGGGAGGAGAAGAGTCTGGAGAAGGAAAGAACTGCTCCTGATCCTAAGCATACCACCTCATCAGTGAAACATGGTGGTGGTAGTGTCATAGCGTGGGCAGTATGGCTGCCAATGGAACTGGTTCTCTTGTATTTATTGACGAAGTGACTGCTGACAGAAGCAGCAGGATGAATTCTGAAGTGTTTCAGGTAATATGATCTGCTCAGATTCAGCCAAATGCTTCAGAACTCATTGGACAGAGCTTTACAGTGCAGATGGACAGTGACCCAAAGCAAACTGCAAAAGTAACCAGAGTTTGTCAAGGTAAAGAAGTGGAACGTTATGCAATGGCCGAGTCAGTCACCTGACCTGAATCCGATTGAGCATTTCACTTGAAGACAAAACTGAAGGGAAAATGTCCCAAGAACCAGCAGGACCTGAAGACAGTAGAGTCCTGGCAGAGCATCACCAGGATGAAACCCAGCGTCTGGTCATGTCTCATGTGTTCCAGACTTCAGGCTGTAAGACTGCAAAGGATTTGCAATCGAGTATTAAAAAGTGAAAGTTTGATTTATGATTATTATTCTGTCCCATTACTTTTGGTCCCTTAAGGAGTGGGAGGCACATAGTAACTGTTGTAGTTCCTACACCGTTCACCTGATTTGGATGTAAATACCTTCAAATTAAAGCAGACAGTCTGCAGCTAGAGCACACTGTGTTTGTTTCACTTCAAATCCATTGTGGTGGTGTAGAGAGCCAAAAATGTTAGAATTGTGTCGATGTCCCAATATTTATGGACCTGAGTGTATACATCCCTGGGGAATCCCACGAACATAAAGAGATGTTTGGGTCATTTTGAAGAGTCGTCCTATCAGCTGTTTATCTACAATAAGGACCACACCCATCAGTGACATCACTCAAAGTGGACAGTCTCTGGAAACAGGAAGTAGTCCTCTGACCAGAGTAGTACTCATCAGGAGAGACACTGCTGCAGATTGATGGTAAAATAGCAGCCAAGTTTCAGGTATTTAAAATGACTCTTGACCAAAAAGTCACACTAATGCGTTAAACTGTTAAACCTCTGTAGCCGTTTAGTTTGTTGAAACCAATTAAACGCTCTCAATCTTAACTGTAGAGGTTAGCTAACAGCTAACATCGAGCTCAGACACTGTAGTGGAACTGTTTAGACTAACGGATGTTTTAAATACCTGACAGTTGGCTGCTAAGCTGTCCCTGAGTATTGCTCTGGTCAGAGGACTACTTCCTGTTTTAGAGACTCCGCCCACAGTGAGTGATCTGGTCCAGGTCTTCCTGAGCTCCAGGAGGCTGCTGCTGCCAGGCGAAGCGTGAGTTTTTATTGGGACGTGGGAGACTGAACCATCTGTGGACGGGTGACTCAGCAGTCTCTGGTTTCTTAACTTCCTGCTGTTTTATGAGCAGTTTAACCATTTAGTGGTCGCTCATTGAAAAACATTCAAAGTTTTAAACCTAGAGTGTTTTTAGAGGACATTAGATTCCATTTCCCTTTGTGACACATTTTTATTTGTATTGTCAGGAGAAGTAACCATATATGGTTCATTTCCTGTCCGCCATTAAAGTAAACAAAAAGAGTGGAAAACAAGAATAGGAAGTCATCTTTATAAACATTATAGAATACATGCTACAGAATCAGTTTGGATGCTAATGGAAGTCACATGACCACTGGCCCATTAAAGGGTTACATGACTTAAAGAGCAAGTTGCAGGTTAAAGACCCCCTTAAACAAATGTGTAGAGAAATATAATGGAAACCTTTTCCGAATAAAAATTTACACAAATATACAACTTATTTAGAGTTTTGGAGTCATTTTTGTGAGAAAATTCATTTTCCCCCAAAACTGAAAGTGGCGTAGCTGGAGGGGAGTGACCTTCTTATCTCGAGATAAAAATATTGATTTTGATGCCGGCTGTGACACAGATACATCTTTAAATGTTTACAATTACTTAATAAATAAAGTTGGTAATTAGCAGAGGACATGATGAAGAAAATACATTTTCAGTCTGGCCCGGCCGGGAACGCCTTGGGGTGTTGACGGAGGAGCTGACCGAGGAGAGGACGGTCTGAAGCTCTGGAATGCTAACCCCGCGACCCAGACCCGGATAGGCGGAGGAGACGACACGTAATTAGCAGATATTAGACGACAAAACTTACAATACACAGTTCGTTTGCGTGTAGCCTCTGATCCGGTCTCGGCTCCTACCTCATCCTTCTGCTGAGCCAGTGGCTCCATCTGAATCTCCCCATTAGCTGCTGCTAACAGCGGTTCCAGTGTTCAAGGAACAGCGCCTGTTTAGAGTAACACTGGACGATTTTCTTCGGTATGTAGAACTCCCATCACATCCAGTCCTGGACGAGTCCAAAGACCGCCAGGGTTTTTCGTGGCCAAACAGAAGTCAGGCATGCAGGTAAGGAAGCTGTTCCGTTGTCATTGATTAGCTGTCCTGGGTTAGGGTTGACAGACAGCCGATTGCATAGCCTCCACAAACACAATAATTTAGCATTTTTGAGAAAAATAAATAGACACGGACTCGATTAAACAGCCGCTCTGCTCTAAAACTAACAACTCATCACAGTTAGGAGAGAGCTGGCAGACGCAGACTGGAGAGCGTTGCCAGGTTGGAGATGTTTAAGTATTTTTAGCTTTAAAGAATCTAACACGATTAAAACGAACATATCTTACACAAATTCCAGTCAACAAAGGGGTCAAATTATTGTATTAATGGAATTATTGATTGTACACAGTGATAAATAGCCTACAAAGACAATAATTATGATACATTCTGAAATACTCTGCAGCGCCACCTAGCGTAAAACGCCCTTGAGTTACGTCACAACTGGAGATTTTTAAATAAAGCTTTGCTGAAAGGGGACACTTTTGACTTGAAAAATGGTTTTAAAAAATGTATTGTAAAACAAAATACCCTCAAACATTTCAAATAATATTTTTGGACAACATTTTATCTGAATAAAACAACTGCAATTTGCTCTTTAAACAACCTCAGAAAACTGAGAATCTACCTCCCTTCATTAAAGGTCCCATGACATCAGTTTCAGTGTTTTCTGACTTATCTATCATGTTGCAACGTTGAGTTCTCACCTTAAACCTGCCAGAAAGAGCAAAAAACGGCATCCATCTGTCTCCTAGTCCAGCCAGTGAGAAGCTCTTCAAGATTTTAGACCCAGGTTTCAAACAGTTTTTTTCACTCCAGCCCGCTATGAGGTCATAGTGATCCGGACTTGCTTATATGGTCAATTCTCCTCCCACATGCACGTTCACGACAACTGGAGCGAGGCAGTGCCGCCGCCATTGCCCATAGACCGTGTAGTGTTTAGTTTCAGTTTCGTTTCTCTTTCACGCGACGGCACTGCCCCCTGCTGCAGCAGAAGTGTCAGGCTGCCAAATAAGGAGAAACCCAGCAGAACCGGAAGGCGGCGCTTTCTTCTGATCTCTGAGTTGCTCGTTAGGAAATAATTACAGCGTATTTTGAGTTATAATGGTGCAACGCTAATCTAGAGGCATCAAAGATTACACCTGTTTAATATAAAGTGATTTAAATATGGAGCCACAGGCACTTTAAGGTTGAACTCTGTTTCTCTCAGTAAAACCCAGACCTGAGATCAGTTTCATTGGATTCCTCACTGATTTATTACATGTTGTTTGTGAACATTACTGAACACCACTTCCTCTGCAGAACTTAGTGAATGAAGTCTAATGGGATGAAACGGAAACTCAGAGTTGATCTGCAGACAGGCTCGACCTGTTTCCACCAAACTGCTGAGGGATTATTAGAAAATACCAACTAAACACATCAAAATGTCTCAAAGCTGCTTAAACGTCTCACTTGACTGAAGTAGAAACAGGCTGAGATTGAAAACAGTTCAACAGTAAAAAGTTTTATTAGTCAATCAGTTTGAGTTCAGCTGGTTCTCTGGAGCTGAAGACATCAGTGGAAGTTGGTGTGTGTGTGTGTGTGAGAGAAGTCATGTGTCCACATGTTGATGATGTCATCGACCAGTGGAGATAAAATTACAGTGCTGATTGTGTGTGTGTGTGTGTGTGTGTGTGTGTGTGTGTGTGTGTGTGTGTGTGTGTGTGTGTGTGTGTGTGTGTGTGTGTGTGTGTGTGTGTGTGTGGTGTGGTGTGGTGTGGTGTGGTGTGGTGTGTGTGTGTGTGTGTGTGTGTGTACATGTTAAGTGATTTGTTTGAGAATGCTTCACCTTCAGGAAGCTGTTGAAGGTTTTATAGAGGTGTGGACAGAATCACAATAAACAGCTTGATGAACAAAAAACAATTTCTGCATCAAAAGATTCCCAAACAGCTTTTCAATGAAAAAAAATTCAGTTTCATTGAAAAGTTTAATCAAGAAAAAAAATAATCTAAAACTCTCCAGAAGATAAAAGAATCTGAAAATCTT
>SSNR01000254.1:597679-610179 GCA_006937965.1 Callopanchax toddi | reverse complement strand
GGTCAGTGTGTGTGTGTGTGTGTGTGTGTGTAGTCCCCGCCTCTGCCTGTAGGGGTGAGTGTGTGTGTGTGTGTGTGTGTGTGTGTGTGTGTGTGTAGTTCCCGCCTCTGCCTGTAGGGGTCAGTGTGTGTGTGTGTGTGTAGTCCCCGCCTCTGCCTGTAGGGGTCAGTGTGTGTGTGTGTAGTCCCCACCTCTGCCTGTAGAGGTCAGTGTGTGTGTGTGTGTGTGTGTGTGTGTGTGTGTCCCCGCCTCTGCCTGGAGGGGTCAGTGTGTGTGTGTGTGTGTGTGTAGTCCCCGCCTCTGCCTGTAGGGGTCAGTGTGTGTGTGTGTGTGTGTGTGTGTGTGTGTGTGTGTGTAGTTCCTGCCTCTGCCTGTAGGGGTCTGTGTGTGTGTAGTCCCCGCCTCTGCCTGTGGGGGTGGGTGTGTGTGTGTGTGTGTGTGTAGTTCCCGCCTCTGCCTGTAGGGGTCAGTGTGAGTGTGTGTGTGTCTGTGTGTGTGTGTGTGTGTGTGTGTGTGTGTGTGTGTGTGTCAGTCTGTGTGTGTGTGTGTGTGTGTGTGTGTGTGTGTGTAGTTCCCGCCTCTGCCTGTAGGGGTCAGTGTGTGGGTGTGTGTGTGTGTGTGTGTAGTCCCCGCCTCTGCCTGTAGGGATCAGTGTGTGTGTGTGTGTGTAGTCCCCGCCTCTGCCTGTAGGGGTGTGTGTGTGTGTGTGTGTGTGTGTGTAGTCCCCGCCTCTGCCTGTAGGGGTCTAGTGTGTGTGTGTAGTCCCCGCCTCTGCCTGTAGAGGTCAGTGTGTGTGTGTGTGTGTGTGTGTAGTCCCCGCCTCTGCCTGTAGGGGTCAGTGTGTGTGTGTGTGTGTGTGTAGTTCCCGCCTCTGCCTGTAGGGGTCAGTGTGTGTGTGTGTGTGTGTGTAGTTCCCGCCTCTACCTCCAGAGGGCAGAATTCATAACGTTCTAATGGTTGTTGTATCTAATCATTTCCTGTCTCTGCAGCCAGTCGTACATCAGCTCATCTGGACGTCTGTCTGGAGAAACAGCTGGAGCGCTTTGAGTGGCAGCTGAAGATTTTAAAGGAAGTGATCTCAGCCAATGGGAGCTCAGAGAGGGCGGAGCTCCTGAAACTCCACACTGATGAAGAAGTGTGCGCGCTCGTCTTGAATCTCCTCGATGGGGTGAGAAGATATTCACCTGATTAAACTGCTGATGATGTCATAAAAACTCCTGACTTAACCCATCATGCATCATTCTGCACATTTTTGTTAATTTCTGCAAATTTCCCTCCATCTGTCCATCATGTTGGCTGTTTTTTTCATTGGACACAGTTTTTGTAATAAAGGCTCTTTTAAAGTTTTTTAATCAACCACTGGAAACTGAAACAGTTCGTCCCATCAGTCAGTAGAGGACAGAGATGTCCACTTCTATAAAAACAGCTTTAAAACATCACTTTTAGGTGTGTGTGTGTGTGTGTGTGTGTGTGTGTGTGTGTGTGTGTGTGTGTGTGTGTGTAGTCTGAAAATATGTCTTAAGTTCTCCACGTTACCCTCACCAGCTGCCAGGATCCTCGTCTCCAGAATCTTCTCCACCAGGTTTGGAGTTCGATTAAAGTTTCCACATTTTTCCATCATGATTTTTTTCTATAAATCATAAAGTTTGTGTAGAAAGTGACTTGGGTAACTTTCAGAGTCGTTATGTGCGTAAGCAGCTTTAGAATGAGGCCTCTGGTCCTTTAGGTAAACAAACTGGAATTTAAAGGTGGTTTAATTCTCCAGATGGTTGTTAGTGGGGATTATTTTCCCCCACTGACTGAAGAGGGGAGTTATTAAAGTGACACCTGATGGTTAAACTAGAGGCTAAACTACCACCAGTGTGATGATTTAACCCAAACCAGTGACTGTTTGTGTTTATCTGGTCCAGGTTGAGGCTGGTCCCTCAGCGGTACCACCCCTGAGACCCAGACTGGTTCTGTTTAGCTCCAGCAGCTGGGGTCATGTGACCTCCTGAGTTGGCAGCCAGCAGTTTGTTTACTCTGCTCATGATTTATGGTGTCGGCCACGTTTTACTGGCAGCTCGTGTCCTGATGGTGACCCGGTTCAGTGCTGCTCACATTCTACACTGTGCTAAAGTCCTGATCCACTCCCTGGTTTTGTGTTTTACTTCTAAAAAGAGACGGATGTTTTTAAATCTGCAACTTAAAAAAAAAAGTTTCCTTGAAACGTTAAGACTCACAGAACTCTGATGTACAGAGTTTAAAACAAAATCAGCCAAAGTCCACAGAAAAACCTCAGAAACCTTCAGGAAGTCTGATCAGAACCACGTTACTGGACTACAGGAGGGTCAAGAAACCAAAAGAGAAAAGGACTGAATCGGCAGTCCTGGACTGGATCCGGGAATCCCGGATCGGGAGTCCCGGACCAGATAGGGAGTTCCTAACTTTGCTGTTTTCCTCTCACCTGCAGGTGAAAACGGAGACGACGGCTGATCTGAACGTTCTGCACCAACGAGCAAGTCAGACTGCTGCTGAAGAGCATGAGAGACGTGTAGAAGGTAAGACAAACGGTCTCTAGACGTCTGTGAAATGTGTGCACGTTTATCACACATGAAGAGCAGCAGTGTGTGGACGTGCATCAGGATGCTTGTTGTTCTTGGTTCCTTCAGAGCTGCAGGTGAAACAGGAAGAGGAGAAACGTCAGCTGACAGGAACGTTTCAGGCGTCTGAGAAGATCCTGAAGGTAAACGGGTTGATCTGAAAGATTCATTTAGTTTACTAACTATTTATTAAAATATGCTATACCTTTTATGCTGTAATATATTTTGTATTTGATTGTTTTGTTATTGTATATTTTAGGGTTTAAAAGGCAGCATAAGAAAAGAATCCTTCAGTCTGAAACAGATTTTATTTTACACTAAAGGTGTTCAAAGTGTGGCCCACGGGCCGTTTTGGCCCCTCTGTGGTTAGTTGTGGCCCCTGACTGAAACTCCAGAGTTTAGTTGATGCAGAAATGCTTCTTCCTGACTTTCACTGAACTCGATTCCTAAAGTGGGACGCAGACTGGACTCCCCTGGGTCATGTGGTCCTCAGATGAGGTTCTAATAAAGGTTTAGACACTGATCCCCCCCTAAATGTTTGTTTGCTGTGACCTCAGAACAAGGTGGAGGAACTGAGGGCGGAGCTGCAGGTCTACGACGAGCTGAAGAGACGAGTCGCTGAATCCAATTTTAAAAAGAATTTACAGAGAAATATTCAGGTTGGATATTAATGGATGGCGTTTTTATTGTTTCTGTTTCATGTGTCATGGTTGAATCAGATCCTCCTCTGGTCCTTTAACCCTTTGATGCTCCTTTAAAATCCCTTCCTACAGAATAGGATAAGTTTATAAATGTTTTAATGGTTTTTATTTTTCTATCCTAAACCAGCACAACACATCAAATAATGAACGTTTTACAGTCTTAAGGCCTAAATTACCAGGGTTTTGTCCTGATGAAACTTCATTAAATGGTTCTTTATGAAAACTGAATTTTAAAACTCTCCTCAAGGACTCTGACACATTTATGTGCTCGTATACAGAACACGTAATTCATATATATTTATTAAATCTTCTTAAATCTGTCCCCTGTTGAGAAAAGCAGGCATTTCCTCCATTTGCCATATATGGTAACAATGACATCATCATAAAGGAAATTCCTCAAAGATCCTCCTGAAGCCTCAGGCCTCGAATGAGATGCAGGTTTTATAGTTTTCATCTGAGAAGGTTCAAACTTTAGGCTTTGAATGGATTCTATAGAGTTCTATGGGTCTCTATAGGGTTCTATGGGTCTCTATAGGGTTCTATGGGTCTCCATAGGGTTCTATGGGTCTCTATGGGTATCTATAGGGTTCTATGGGTATCTATAGGGTTCTATGGGTCTCTATAGGGTTCTATGGGTCTCTATAGGGTTCTATGGGTCTCCATAGGGTTCTATGGGTCTCTATGGGTATCTATAGGGTTCTATGGGTCTCTATAGGGTTTTATGGGTCTCTATAGGGTTCTATAGGGTTCTATGGGTCTCTATAGGGTTCTCTGGGTCTCTATAGGGTTCTATGGGTCTCTATGGGTATCTATAGGGTTCTATGGGTCTCTATAGGGTTCTATGGGTTTCTATTGGGTCTCTATGGGTCTCTATAGGGTTCTATGGGTCTCTATGGGTCTCTATAGGGTTCTATTGGGTTTCTATGGGTCTCTATAGGGTTCTATTGGGTTTCTATGGGTCTCTATAGGGTTCTATAGGGTTTTATGGGTCTCTATAGGGTTCTATAGGGTTTTATGGGTCTCTATAGGGTTCTATAGGGTTTCTATGGGTCTCTATAGGGTTCTATAGGGTTTTATGGGTCTCTATAGGGTTCTATAGGGTTTTATGGGTCTCTATAGGGTTCTATGGGTCTCTATAGGGTTCTCTTGGTCTATTTAGGGTTGTATGGGTCTCTATGGGTATTTATAGGGTTCTATGGGTCTCTATAGGGTTCTATGGGTTTCTATTGGGTCTCTATAGGGTTCTATGGGTTTCTATTGGGTCTCTATAGGGTTCTATGGGTCTCTATAGGGTTATATGGGTTTCTATGGGTCTCTATAAGTTTCTATGGGTCTCTATGGGGTTATATGGGTCTTTTATAGGGTTCTATGGGTCTTTTATAGGGTTCTATGGGTCTTTTATAGGGTTCTATGGGGTCTCTATGGGTCTTTATTGGGTTCTATGGGGTCTCTATGGGCCTTTATAGGGTTCTGTGGGCCTCTATAGGGTTCTGTGGGTCTTTATAGGGGTCTATGGGTCTCTATGGGGTTCTATGGGTCTCCATAGGGTTATATGGGTTTCTATGGGTCTCTATAAGTTTCTATGGGTCTCTATGGGGTTATATGGGTCTTTTATAGGGTTCTATGGGTCTTTTATAGGGTTCTATGGGTCTTTTATAGGGTTCTATGGGGTCTCTATGGGTCTTTATAGGGTTCTATGGGCCTCTATAGGGTTCTGTGGGCCTCTATAGGGTTCTGTGGGTCTCTATAGGATTCTGTGGGTCTTTATAGGGGTCTATGGGTCTCTATGGGGTTCTATGGGTCTCTATAGGTTTCTATGGGAAAATTATTTAATTCAGGGATGTTAATGTTTTAAGTCACATTTTTTTTAGAAAAAGCTAAAAATTGGAGAAAAAACATGGGAAAAACTGAACACTCAGAAATGCACAGTCTTACATCAATATACATGAAAAATAGAAAACAATAAAAACACACAAACACCAAATGTTTTGTGAACATGGGGAGGTTTGGTTTCAAGCTGACTGGACCTAAAATGTTTCTGTTTATTGAGAAATGAGCTGTTTGAGTCTGATTCATAAAAACTGAAGAAGAGTTTTTTCTGTTCAGGAACACGGCAGCCCAGGTGAATTCTGGGAGTCGGAGCAGGAGTCCCTGCTGTTCGTCATTGAGATGAAGACTGAGCGCATACAGGGTCAAAACAGGAAGCTGCAGCAGATGAACGAGTTGGTCTGTAGAACATAGAACATCAAACCATGTAGCTTCAGTTCAGTACTGGTACCAGTTCTGGTACCGGCTCGTTGTTCTGACTCATGTGTCCTCATGTCCAGATGGAGAAGAACCTGTCTCTGGAGGACCAGATCGTCCACGTCCTGCAGCAGAACGAAGACCTGAAAGTCCGGATTGACAACTACCAGACTGTCATTCAGTACGTTCTTCTGTTTCACCAAACGGGCTCTACCATGTGTGAATGTGGCGCCCCCTGCTGGATGAAATGGCTCCATCACTTTGACTTGATTTGAATTTTGGTTTTCAGTCCACATCGGAAACTTTTACAAAAAAGAATAGAAAAATGACGAGGTTTATAAAAAGTACAAATGTTTTAATGGAACGTAGAAAAAAAAAAAGATTAAGTGAAAACTTGACGCTTTTACAAAACAGGTAACGAACGTAAAACTGATGAAAAAGTAACAAGAGTTTAAAAAAAGGACAAGTGGTTTTGTAAATAAATCAAAAGCCGGTGGTGGTTACCATGGTATCCCTAAAGCCACTGATGGTTACCATGGTGATCCTAATGAGCCACTGGCAGCAGTGTTAACAGTCCTGTTGATCTTTCTTCTCTTTACTCTTCTTTCACAGTTTTTAAAACTTTGACTCTTCATCTCAGATCAAATTCAGACAAAGTTGATTTCAGGCAGCAGCTGCATCAACATCCTTCAGAACGTCTTGATTAATTTTCCCATTGATGAAAATCCTCTAGGGTGCTAATCCTCCTCCTTTTATCTGTTTTCCAGGCAGTTTTCGAAAGAGCAGCAGGACCTGAAGGTGGCGCTGGAGAGGCAGGTAGCAGCTAACCAGAAGCTCTCTCAGGAAAAAGAGCAGCTGATTTTCAAACTGAGCCACACAGACTCGTGTCCGACCATCCACCTGCCCACCATGATGCAGGAGATCACGCCCAGATGACCCTGATCACACAGATTAAAGTCGACCATCAGCTTTCTGACTGCATCCGAGCAGAACCAGGACCAGGACTCTGTGTTCCTGATCAGCTCTGTTCTCCGCCTGCAGCGTGCTGATTGGCTGGATTCTCAGTGGCGCTGTGAAGGTGTGTGTAGGTTGTGTGTGTTCATCATGTTTGATCCTTCAGGCTCTTCTGATTGTTTCTGAAACTGAGATGCAGAGAAGAGGAAGGGTTTGGAGCATGCTGGTGTTACCAGAACCAGACTCAGTGCTCTGAAAATCCCTCACCTGTTCTAGAGGTTCTGTTCACCATCGGATCCAGTCGGCACATATAATCATCCATAAAAGTTCTTTACTGCAGGCCTTCAGAAGAAGGTCAAAAACAAACTTTGATAATTTTTTTTGACTCAGGGTTTTCAGATCGTTGCTGATGGTAAAGATTCTGAGGTCTAGAAGAACCATGACTCTGGTTCTCCCTGTGATCTGGGTTCAGGTTCACTAGAGCCACATCTAAACTTATTTAGTTTGAAGATGTCCTCTAAACTTGTCGCGTTCCCAGAGCCATACTGCAGGCTTTTTCAAATGTTTATTTTCACTTCAAAGTTAGCTGCATCACTGAGGTGTTTTTGATGATAAAACAAAAAATTCTGGGTTGTTTCCTCCTGAGGGGACGGTTTAATGGATCCCTCTCCTGTTGAATTCAGCTCTCGTTGTTTAGGTCACTCAGGCTGATGCGTGGAAACTGTTTGAGTTTCACTGTGTTCTATTAAAACTCGCTGCCTTAATCTGAACTCTGACAAGTGGTGTTTGGTTTCAGGTTTTCACCAACATTTAGTGTTTGATCCGTCATGACTTTACATGAAAATCCTTGTTTGTTGATTCTGATTTAGAACATTTGACGTCTCATTTAGAGGTAAAGGTCTTGGCTAACACGCTCATCTGTTACGATAAAATAAATCAGAATGTTTTGATTTGTTGGATTCATTATGAGACAAGATTACAGTAAAAAAAAAAAAGATGACATGCTAAAGTTACACCTTGATGGCTTCATTGACCTTTCTAATAAATGCTAACATGCTACAGCTCAAACTGTAGCACGCCAACAAGCAAATGACCATTTTAGCATACTAAAACCACTGTCTTGGCATGTTAGCTAGCAGCATTTCATTTCAACGATTTTAAGTGTATTTTAAAGTAAATCCTAACTGTGTTAGCATGCTAACATGTAGTATACCTTATTGGAATGTTAAAATGATATGCTAGCATGCTAAAACAGTTTTAGCATGCCAATATGTGCTGTATCATGTTAGAACGTTAAATTAGCATGCTAATGTGTGCTATGATGTATTGGGGTGCTGATATCTATGGCTAAATCCATTTGAGCTAAATGTGAAGATGCACTCTGCCCTGTTTGAATGACATCATGCTAACATTTACTGTAGGCCTATTGAATTCTGAAATGGTAACCCTTTAGCATGCTAAAACAGTTAAGCATACTAGCATGTACTGTAATGTGTTAGAGTGCTAAAGCTGATCCTCTTTTTGAATCTTGAAACTGTATTTGTGCAGTATGTAAGCTAGCAGCAACTAGCTACTGTCAGCTAGCAACATGTAGTCTCAGTTTTAGGTTCAGTTTTAGTAAAAGGTCACATTCAGTCTGTTTTTATCCTGTTAAATTAGTCTGATCAGAGCGGAGCAGGTTGGTATGCTAACAACATGCTAGTCTGTCGCACGTTAGCAGGAATTAAGTTCATAAACTTCTTTTTTATCATTATTTTTTATAATATTCGTATTATCCCAGTTGGGTTTGGAGGCGGCGCTCCTCAGTAATCATCACTGTTTCTTTACATTGTTGTGACATTTTTACTAGTATTTTCAGCCTTTAGTGTATTTTGTTGTGTAATTAATGTTGTGCCAAAGAAGAAAAGCTGATTCAGTGTTTTGTGAGCTCTGTCAACACGCACCAGCACTTTGAACAGGATTTAGTTTGATAGACTTTTGTTTCTGAATCTTTTCAGTTTTTTACAGAAAATGTTTTCTGATCTTTTCTGATCAAAGAGCAGCAGTCTGTTTTCAGCTTCCTGTAGTGTTTTGCTTTTGTTGAATAAAAACTTGCAATGGTTAATTCATCAGGTTGTGTGTGTGTGTGTGTGTGTGTGTGTGTGTGTGTGTGTGTGTGTGTGTGTGTGTGTGTGTGTGTGTGTGTGTTGTAGGTCTGTGTGTGTGTGTAGGTGTGTGTGTGTGTGTGTGTGTGTGTGTGTGTGTGTGTGTGTGTGTGTGTGTGTGTGTGTGTGTGTGTGATTAATCTATAACCTTTATAGGGAGAAGGACCATATTTTGGCAGTTGATTTGCAGCTAAAACCAGAAACTTTTACGAGAAAGGTCGAAAGTAAAAAATGAAGATATAAAGACATTCAGAGCTCAAACATATAAAAAACTATAATAAACTGAAATGAAAATAT
Organism: Callopanchax toddi; assembly: GCA_006937965.1. NCBI lineage: Eukaryota > Metazoa > Chordata > Actinopteri > Cyprinodontiformes > Nothobranchiidae > Callopanchax > Callopanchax toddi. Next base: position 601,257 of record SSNR01000254.1, on the reverse strand, counting down.
AATTTTATATATACAGTATATGTCCTGTCCGGCTGTATACAGGGTATCTGCGGGTCCTTAAAAAGCATTAAAAGGTTGTAAATTTGCTTTCCCAAACTTACACCTTTAAATATCATTAAAAATGATAAATAATCCTTAAATTCAGTGTCCAAAGGTCTTAAATTTCTATGATTTCCAGATTACGAAGATCACAAACTGAGACGAGGAACTGTGACCATTCTCACAGAGCTGAAACTCAGCAGCACACCGGACTGCAAGGGTCTATAGGTCACTCAAGGCTGTTATTATCTCGTTAATTCAGTAAAACGGAGCTTATTTCTCTTTTGTAAAAAGGTATCTTGTTAATTCAGGAAAAAAAGCGTTTTTATTATTTTCAGGTGAATGCAATTCACTTCCATAAGATAAAACGCAGACCAATTATCTCAATGTTTATTTTTTCTGCACTTTCAGTTCCAATAAAGGTTTAGTCAGAACTATTTGTAAGGTGGTCACATCCCCTTTCCCATTTCGTGAATGTAAGGTCTTAAATTTGATCAAAGTAGCCTTAAATTTGGCTTCCTTAAACCTGCAGAAACCCTGGTAGCAATCATAATTGATGTTTGAGTGCCAGGAACAAGCCGAACAGACTTACTGTTCCAGGTGAGGCGCTACAGCCACTGTTATAATGCTCCACCTGACTTGTATTTAAATAAATTTAAAAAAATCTTTATTAGAATATTTATTTCATTTGATTTAATCCCAATGGACATGGAGACTGAAAAGAAGGGTATAGAAGGAAGGGTGGGGGAGAAAGTAAACAGAAAAGAAGAGAACAAGAGACATGAAGAATCTACTTCTAGACCTGCAAATAAAACACAAACAAGCAAACAAAACGGGAGAAAAGATACAACAGCAACAAACAGCATATGAATATACAACTGTGATATCCTTAAAATGTATACGGTAAAGACTAATTCAACGTATGCTCGGTGTCGACCACAGCCCCAGTGAACGTGTCTGAAAACACCTGAGTCCGTCTTTATGTGGACACCTTGTGATCACCTGTGTGTGTATGCGCACTTGTTTATGTAAGGTTTCTCCATCATAATATTCAATTATAAGTTTGAGGAACCACAGACCATTAAGGACGCGGAGGAGGTCCTCAGGCCCATCCGTTCAGGTCCATGGCAGCAGCCTCGCATGGTCCCACGGAGCCTGTAGCCGACCTTCCCCCCCACCTAAGCAGAGTCACTACCCCTCACCCACACACACATACACACAGTCAACTTCCAATCTACACAAGCCATAGACACCCAGGCAACCCCCCCCCCCCCCCTCTCCCCCAACACTCCCCCCGGATAGAACCAAGGAAGTACCAAGATCCACCAGCGCACCAAAGGACCCCGAGCCAGGCCCCAGGACCAGGACCAGGACCAGGCCCCAGGACCAGGACCAGGACCAGGCCCCAGGACCAGGACCAGGACCAGGCCCCAGGACAAACACCAGCAAAGCACCAAGCACAACCCAAGCCAATATATTTAAATATAAAAACAAGAGTTTGTCATTTGAACCCTTTAAGGATGCATGGAAGTGTTAAATTTAAACCATTAAAGCCGCACTCTGGATTATTTCAGCAAGAGAGCAGTTTTTGAATCTAGCGTCCAAAGGCTCCTCCTCAAAATATCTCGACACGCGCGTCCGGTCGCGTGTGTGCACGTGCACACGGGCCGGCGCATATACTTCGGACATGAACTGTACCGCTCAATGTGTAGGGTTTAATCACTCACAGTTCACAATCTTATTCCAACACTACTACGAGGGTCTGATGAGCCCTCTCTGTCCCTGCTGCTTCTGATATTAGCTCTGTTAGCAGAGAGCTGCTGCTGGACTCTGAAGCTGAACTTGACTCGGCCCTGGATGAACTTTCTGACCAAAATAAACGCGTAACCCTGGCAAACCTTGCCATTCTGTGAGGTGAAAGGTTTAAAAATAAAAATAAATCCATCTTTAGTAGGTTTTTAGTAGAAATGAGCTGTGAGTCCTCAGTGAACGAGACTGTAAAAAGAGAAACACACGGAGCGTCCTGTACGACAGCGCCCCCTACAGGTACAGGTTTGGTCGATGCGCGTGCATGTTGAGAGAATGCAGACATTTGAATTTCATTGGCTGAAAAATGTCGGCGGCAAGAAAAAATGGAAAGGGGTCTCTATAGGAGGAAGGAGGGTCTTCATCAGAATGACAGATGTTGTGGAACTCAACCCATAGATCATAGTTTAGACCTGAAATATCATTTGGAACATTTAGAAAACTTTGATACAGAGAAAAATGCTCCAGAGAGCCGCTTTAAGCATTATCACAGATTATTTAAAGGACATTGTTCAGTTTAATTTTTTTATTTACTTTATTTGATTTTATTTTTTACTATTTTTATGTACTTTTGAAAAACCTTGTTAATTTTTCTTTTGAAATAAACCTAAAAACTATTTTTGTAAAAGGTTCAGATTTAACGGGTTAGACATGTTTGATCCAAAAGAGACACAAAACAACTCGTCCCACAGTAAAGGGAGGAATCAGCCACGATGAAGAGAAGAGAGGGGAATCCTCCCGCCGGCCATCCATCAGGAGGTCTGAGGAAAACGTCTCTGATCAGGAGCTACAGTCCCTCCCCCTTCCTCCACTGACAGCTCTGGACCTTCTGCATCATCATAGGTCTGGTTACCATGGTTACCAAGGCCCTTTTCACATCATCTCGTCCTTTGTCATCCCATCTGATAATCACAACAGGTCCCAGCTGCATATGATCACATGACCTGTAAAGGGTTAAAGGAGGCTCACCTGTTCAGGTTCTGGAGTTAGGAGGTCCAGTCTTAGAACCACTGACAGTCCCTTATTGAGCTGACCTGGTGAAGAAATGAAGCGTCCCCCTGGACATTTAACCTTTTCAGTTTTTAACCCTTTTTAGGGCAGGTGGCCTCTTTTATTCACTTTTGCATCCTTTACTTTTGATTTGGAACCTAACCCTGAAACTTTTACAGAAAATAAAAAAGTAAAGAAAATAAAAAGTTTTTTAAAATTAAGAATAAAAACACATTTAAACGCAAAAAAATGCAAATGACATAAAAGTAAGTGAAATAATTGATCTTTTTCTTAATATTCAATAAATAAATATTAAATTAACATTTAAAAATGTAAATTGTAATTGATCAATACTTTATAATATTTAGTTTATTATTTATAATTGATATTAATGTGTAATTAAAAAGGTGAATTATTTCTGTGTGTATTATTTTATAAATAGGATTAAAGGTGAGTCAAATGCAACAAGTTTCACAATAGATAAATAAAGGATATTAAATTGTTTTTAAAAATAAAAAAAATGTGTTAATTTAAAAAAAGTTCCATTGAAACAAAAGAGAGAAATTACCTCTTTATTACCTCCAATAACATCCAAGGGTTGAAGCCTTAAACTAAATTATGTGGCTCCTTTTAAACTTTAAACTGACTTTTTGAGTCAACAATAATCATGTTTTGTATAAAGAACCCTAAACTGTAACCCTTAAACCCTGACCCCTAAACCCCTTAGTCTGTAGTTCCTGGAG
>SSNR01000254.1:567241-586922 GCA_006937965.1 Callopanchax toddi | reverse complement strand
TGATGGACAGGAAGGATCTCCTGTAGTGGTCTGTGATGGACAGAAAGGATCTCCTGTAGTGGTCTGTGATGGACAGGAAGGATCTCCTGTAGTGGTCTGTGATGGACAGGAAGGATCTCCTGTAGTGGTCTGTGATGGACAGGAAGGATCTCCTGTAGTGGTCTGTGATGGACAGGAAGGATCTCCTGTAGTGGTCTCTGATGGACAGGAAGGACCTCCTGTAGTGGTCTGTGATGGACAGGAAGGATCTCCTGTAGTGGTCTGTGATGGACAGGAAGGATCTCCTGTAGTGGACTGTGATGGACAGGAAGGATCTCCTGTAGTGGTCTCTGATGGACAGGAAGGACCTCCTGTAGTGGTCTGTGATGGACAGGAAGGATCTCCTGTAGTGGTCAGGTATGATCTCCTGTAGTGGTCTGTGATGGACAGGAAGGATCTCCTGTAGTGGTCTGTGATGGACAGGAAGGATCTCCTGTAGTGGTCTCTGATGGACAGGAAGGATCTCCTGTAGTGGTCTGTGATGGACAGGAAGGATCTCCTGTAGTGGTCTGTGATGGACAGGAAGGATCTCCTGTAGTGGTCTGTGATGGACAGAAAGGATCTCCTGTAGTGGACTGTGATGGACAGGAAGGATCTCCTGTAGTGGTCTGTGATGGACAGGAAGGATCTCCTGTAGTGGACTGTGATGGACAGGAAGGATCTCCTGTAGTGGTCTGTGATGGACAGGAAGGATCTCCTGTAGTGGTCTCTGATGGACAGGAAGGATCTCCTGTAGTGGACTGTGATGGACTGGAAGGATCTCCTGTAGTGGTCTCTGATGGACAGGAAGGATCTCCTGTAGTGGTCTCTGATGGACAGGAAGGATCTCCTGTAGTGGACTGTGATGGACTGGAAGGATCTCCTGTAGTGGTCTCTGATGGACAGGAAGGACCTCCTGTAGTGGTCTGTGATGGACAGGAAGGATCTCCTGTAGTGGTCTGTGATGGACAGGAAGGATCTCCTGTAGTGGTCTGTGATGGACAGGAAGGATCTCCTGTAGTGGTCTGTGATGGACAGGAAGGATCTCCTGTAGTGGTCTCTGATGGACAGGAAGGATCTCCTGTAGTGGACTGTGATGGACTGGAAGGATCTCTTGCGTTGCAGCAGATCCGAAGGAGCCTCTGACTGAAGACACTCTGTTGTTGAATGAAGATCTCAGTTCAGTATCTGGTCTTCAGAGATGAATCTTCCACAGCAGCAGGTCCTGGATTACATCATCTGTTGTTGAGCCGCTAATCCACCTCCAGGTCCAGGTCACAGGAGCAGCATTCTAGGGAATCCCAGACTGTCTCCCTGGTCACCTCCACAGTCTCCTCCACTGGGACCCCAAAGCATCCCAGGCTAGTCTGGAGATTTCCTTGCCCTGGATCAACCAGGAGGCCTCAGATGAACCTCCTCAGCAGGTTCCTCTCAACGTGGAAGAGCAGAGGGTCTACTCTGAGTTCCTCACTGTCTCTAAGGTGGAGCTGGCTACCCAGCAGAGGAAACTAGTTTCTCAGATCTGGTTCTTTGGGTTGTCACCTCAGGTGAGGACTGGAACGTAGATCAGCTGGTACATTGAGAGCTTCTCTTTCTGGCTCAGCTCCTTCTTCTCCTCGATTCGTCTGTCGAGATCCCTCCTTCCCTCATCAAGAACAAGACCCTGAGATACTAAAACTCCTCCTCATGACGGTTCATAGAGGAAATGTGCTCAAAATTAAAACAAGAAGGTCTTCATGAGGATAAAGGAGTAAAACGTGGCTGAGGAGGTTGAACACCTCAGTTTCCTTCAGATGATGAAGTTAAAGTTTTAGCTTTATCATCACTGGAATCCATCATACTTATAACTCAAAACACAAAAATGTGCTCGGCTCCATCAGAGGGATCAATAAGGATTTAGAGTTTTTTGCGTCACCATGGTAACTCAGAATGCCTGATCTGTGTCCCTCCAGGTCTCTGGTAACACCCGTCAGTATGACCACAGTATCATCTCAGCCGCCGTTTGGCCTCGCCGCTCGCGCTCCAGTTTCCATCTTTATTTTTGTTAGAGCTCTTTTCATGTGGATGCAGCAGCAGGAGGATTAAAGGTGGAAGAAAGAAATTTGCAGCTATTTCCTGTTAATATCTTCCCCTTGTTGAGCTCTAATGAGGAGGAGTCGCCCTTCACTTTCAAGAGGGCTTAGCAGCAGTTAGCGGAGGCTCCAGGCTGCAGGACAATAATCACACTTTAACTCAGCCTCACAATGACTCACACCACTTAATTCCTCCTTTCAGTGCTGCCGATGGAACGCCAGAGGCAAAATTAATAGATGCTAATGGCTGCCTTCCATCAAAGCTGAGCAGGATCCAGATCTGCCAGTGAGGCCTATTAATTAACATGTGGAGGGGCGGGGGGGCAGAGGCTGACACACTGAGGCAGGATGGGGAGGAAAAGGGGCGCCATGGTTCACACGGGCCTCTGCAGGGCAGCCCATTCAAGCTGGAGGCGGGGGGCCTTTGTGGGGCTTCCAGGGCCACAATTAGAGGCTCCTGAATGAGCTGGCATTTGTCCTGCAGGTCCCAAAGCTGGTCCAGTCCAGTCCGGTCTGAGCTGCACAGACCCAACCCAACATTCAGTACATTCAGCTTCTGCTTCACCACTCTGCAGCGTCGCCCCCTGGTGGGCGGAGGACCAAATAAACAGTAAATCTCCAGAGAATCAAAGTAAAACACTAAACATCCTGATTAAACATTTACTTACAGACAGAAGAACCACAGGTCTAAACCAGGGATCTGCAACCTGTGGCTCTTGGGCCACATGGGGCCACATGAGCCCTTCAGACACCCGTTTTATACCCTGGTTGATAAAATGATATCAGAACTTTAATCTGTAGTTTAACATCGAACAGATCAGAACTTCTCATCAGCAGCTAAAAACACTAAGATAAAAAATACACAGCAAACACCAAAAATACACAGCAAACATCAAAAATACACAGCAAACACCAAAAATACACAGCAAACACCAAAAATACACAACAAACGTCAGAAATACACAACAAACGTCAGAAATACACAACAAACATCAAAAATACACAACAAACATCAAAAATACACAGCGAACATCAAAAATACACAACAAACACCAAAAATACACAGCAAACATCAAAAATACACAACAAACGTCAAAAATACACCACAAACGTCAGAAATACACAACAAACATCAAAATACACAACAAACACTAAAAATACACAACAAAAGTCAAAAATACACAACAAACACCAAAAATACACAACAAACGTCAAAAATACACAACAAACGTCAGAAATACACAACAAACATCAAAATACACAACAAACACCAAAAATACACAACAAAAGTCAAAAATACACAACAAACATAAAAAATACACAACAAACGTCAAAGAACTACAAGATCATTAAAAGAGGAAGTCATAGAGAATTAAACAGCAGAGGCACTGAAGGAGTCGTCGTTTCATTGATGTCATTAATAAGGAAACAGATAATAGACGTGGAGCTGCTGAGACGTCTTTTCACTGTTTTCCAGATGATCTGTAAGTTTATCTCCCATTAAGAGCAAGTGAAAGTGAGTTAGTACAGAGTCTTATTGACTGTTTAACCCTTTGATGCGCAACATATCCACACCCCTTCTAATGCACAACATGGGTCAAAAATGACCCGCATTCATTTTCCATGTTTTTTCATGCTGGCTGAGTTTTTCTTTGTTCTATCTTTTGATATCATTTTATTTTTTGAGTGAATATTCCAAGTATTCTTTAAATGTCTTGTTTTAGATTACCACAGATCATTATTTCCATTTTTCCTTTCATACTTTATGAACAAAAATTGTTTTTATTTTGCTACATCAAATTTACACACATTCACACAGTCATCCAAGTGTGATTTTAAATTAAATTACTTAATACTAAAATGATAATTTGTTTAATTATTTTAGCAGTGAGTGGGGCCAAACATTTATGTATTTAATACTTGCAACATGTTTATTTTCATTTTGTCACAACTTTATAACATTTTTACATTTAACAACTGTAAACTGGTGGAATGTGACTCAAGAACACAAATTGCCACCTCAATTTTTACATGCCTCACAAATTATGATTTGATGTTTGTGCTGCTTGCACACAGGCCTGGTGCACTGGGAACACCAGCTACTGACTTTTCTGTCTTTGGAAACTGGGCAATTCGCACACCTCTTCCTCTTCCTTTGGTCCTTTTGGCTGGTGCTCTCTTGTGGTTGGGTGGCGTCTGCGTTTTGTTTTTTTAACCCACATCTTCCCATTGCCTCGATGATATGCTTTAGGAGTTTGGGCGTGTCCTCCATGCGCCTCTTCATATGTGGCATGACAAGCTCTTTGCCCAGCTCCTTGATAAAAAGCCGACGTGCATTGTTGACACCACCCATACAACCTGGGTGTTGTGCGGTGAAGCTGGTGTAGGCATTGAGGGTGGCAACATCCAGCATATTGTACCAGAGAACCATGGGCCACCTCTGTGTTCTCCATCCACATGAATAGTTGCTAACCATCTGATCCATTGTGTCCACACCTCCTTTTGTTTTGTTGTAGTACTGGATCACTTCTGGTTTCTTCTTCTGACTTCTGTCATCCACGGCTTTGTCATCATGCATGGTGCTCAGGAGGACAACAGCTTTTCCCTTCTTCTGCACATAGCTCACCATGGTCTTGTTGCCACTGAATCCAAATTCTGAGCTATGAATTTCCCTTGATTTAGATGGCTTCATGATAGGTGGTATGTCTGGCTTGTTCTGGCGAAGAGTGCCAACAATGGTCAGGTTCTTCTCGAGAAGCTTCTCAGCCAGAGGAACATTGGTGAAGAAGTTGTCCATTGTGATGTTGCGACCTATGAGAGGGAGAAAATATTGTAAAAATCAAATTTGTTAATTTATATTTATTACTTTCTCTATTGTATTGTATATTCACCTGTCTGTTTGATTCCACTGCACAATTTTTGGACAACATTCTCTCCTAAATTCTTTTGAACCTCCTCTCCTGGCTGTCTTCCTGTATAGACGGTTCCATCAATTGCATAAGGTACTCTTGCGTCGCACATCCAGAAGATTTTTATTCCATATTTTGCAGGTTTGCTGGGCATGTACTGTCGGAACTTGCACCTGCCTCGGAATGGCACAAGCTGCTCATCTATGGTGACACAGTCACTTGGGATGAACTGTCTTCTGCAGTTGGCCAAGAAACTGTCCCACACATACCTAAATGCTGCCATGTGGTCTGTTTCCAGTCGCAGAGCCCTGGTTCTCTTGTCGTCAAACCGTATGACACGGCGAATATCTTCAAATCTCTTCAGCCCCATGGTGGCCTTGTAAATTTGGTTTTGCAGTGGATCCACAAACAGCTCTCGCAAGGCTACATCCCAGCTCTTCTCCCCCCCTGCAATCAGGGTCAAACCAATAAAGGCCATCAATTCTTTTTTATCAATGTTTCTCCACTTTTTCCCTTTTGCTGTGGCTGTTCTTCGCCCCTCTAAGTTGGTGCATTTTAGAACCTCCTCAATGATGTTGTTGCTTATGAACATATCCCAGGCATCTTTTGGCGAAACAGCTGTTGATCCAGGGGGAGGGCCTGGGCAGCTCCTGAGAATGTTGTGGCTGCGTGTTCTGCCATGAGTGGAGGGATTCTCATCCCAGTACGATCCTTTTTTACTCAGCCTAATCGACTGAGTTTCCTCTTCAGAAGATTCATCAGATGAGTCTTCTGAATCTTGAGAGGACTCTCCTTCATGCAGGAAAGCTGGATTTCCAGAGAGCCCCACAACTCCACCTTGATCCTGTGGCAAATATTCTGGGTCATCATCATCATCAGAAATGTCAGAATCTGTCTGTAAAAATGGCCTCCTCATCTTCATCTGGCTCTTGCTGCAGCAGTTCTGCAACCTCTTCTGCAGTAAATCTGCGAACAGCCATACACTGGACAAAGAAGATCAAAAGTACAATATTTTCAGATGCACAGCAATAGCTAGCTAGTTAGCTAATTATTTGTTTCATTATTCTAACAAATAATGTACTCACTTTCAAAGTAAGCTAACACCTTTAGCTAGCTAGCTAATATTTTTTTTTCACTATTCTAACAAATAATGTACTCACTCTCAAAGTAAGCTAAACCTATATTATGTACAGTTCACAATTGTCATCAAATATGTTTTGAGGTAATGTTAGAACAATTACAAAACAATACTTACATGTATTGAGAAAGAGAGGGATGAGATCTGTGCTGAGTTGTGTGTCTTTTCTTTTACCTCCAAATGCTAAAGCTAGCAAACACATGTGGGTCGTTTCTGACCCATGTGTGTAAAGTAGGGGTTGAAATTCAAAAGCTGTGCTTATTCATACCATAAGCAAGGAAAAATGAAAATGATTATTTGTTGTAAACAAAAACAAGATATTTCTCACATACTTGGAAGAGTAACTGATAAAATTAATTTATTTCAAAGATATATCATAGAAACACAGAGCTATATAAGAAATAACATAGAAAATGGATATGGGTCATTTTGGACCCATGTTGTGCATTAGAGGCGTACTGATACAAAAACGTGTTTTGTTCAAAAAAATAAAAAAGTAAAAATAAAATAACAATGTATGATGGTCTAAAACAAGTTAATTGAGGAATACCTTGACTACTAAATAATGAGAATAATTTATTGCAAAGATATCAACAATAAAAACTCAGCCGGGTCACTTTTGACCCATGTTATGCATCAAAGGGTTAAATGACAAATGGGAACTTCGTACTTGAACGAAAACAAGTCAGAATGCAGCCGCCCGCCCCATTGGTCCTCTTGGGTTCTTTTAGCTGTTCTGCTGTCAGGAACCTCTTTGGTTTAGATCAGTAGTCCAGTCTAGATTTTATTATCTGAGGTTAATTAGCTAAATCAAACCCCATAGTGGCCTTGAATAAGTGAGCCATGCTATCCTATAATGATTTAGATCAGACCTGTTGGTCAACCTCAGTTTAACGTGAAACCATCGGTGGGACTTTTTAGAACAAGAGTTGTTTTAAAAACCAGAAAATCAGCTGCTAATAGCACCGATCTGCAGCAGTGTCTCTCCTGATCTGACTACCCATGAGTATCACTCTGGTCAGAAGACTTCTTCCTGTTTCTAGAAACTCCGCCCACTGAGTGATGTCACGGTGGTTGTAATCTTTAACTGATCAGACTGACCCTGATGACCTTTAAGACCCGTTAGCAAAAAGTAATTAGAATTAGAATATATATATATATATATATATATATATATATATATATATATATATATATATATATATATATATATATATATATATATATATATATATATATATATATATATATATATAACATTATTATTATTATTATCATTAATAGTAGTAGTAGTAGTATACAAACAGAAAAATAAAACTTTCTAAAGTATTTCATCTTAATTTGACAGGTTGTTGTCTTAAATTAACTTTATTTTGAAGGAGAGGTTAAAAACAACTTCCTGATCCAGAGGTCTGGATGACCTCTGAATGACTGTCCTGTGATTTCCCAGTATGCACTGCTTTACTGAAGGAAAGACTTCAATGATTTTGGCTGACATGAGTCAAATGAGGTGACGCCTCCCTAAATCAGCTGGAGGAGGAAACTGATCTGACCTTTGACCTGCAGTCACTCATGCTCTTCTCACTGACCGTAAAGAAAGTTTTAACTTCAGCTGACTTAGTGTCTCATTATCAGTCAAATCAAGTAAACCAAACATATAAAAACTGACAAATAAAGAAAAACACACAAAAAAGATTCAAGTTTGTCTGTAACCATAGCAACGGGTTCAGAAATCAAAGCATTTATTTCTGACAAAAATCAAACTAATTAAAACAAAATCAGAAACTGAAAAAAGGTTAAAGAAATGATTTGAGCTTTGAATAAACTCTTTTTACAAATTAAACATTTTATCTGGTTTAAAAAAACATCAAATGAACAAAACTCAAACATCAAGGAAAGGAAGAGAAGAAACTTCAGTTAAATCAGACAAAAACAGCAGAACATTTAAAAAGACCTCAAAGAAAAGAAAAGTTAAAGTTTATTAATGAACCAAAAGGAGGGAAAATGATCAATAAAACAGCAAAAAGACACAAAACAAACACAATGGACAGAAAAGACATTACAACCACAAAAGATTAATTAAAAAAACTAAAATAACCATAAAACCCCCTAATCATTAAAAAAACCCTGAAAAACAGCTGAAAAACATGGAGAAACAAAAAAATCGGACAGAAAAAAAACAGTCAAAAACTCAAAATGAGGCAAAATATCAAAGAAACAAAAAGTCTCCAAAAGACACAAAACAACAAAATAATAAAAAACCATAAACAGCATTAAAAACAACAGACTAAACATTTAAATCATAAAAACATCATCAAAAACGAGAAAACCGTTTACATTTATTTTATAATAAAAAAGGAAATAAATGAAAACCCAAAGAGACAAACCAAACCAACCAATCAGCTGATAAACAGGAAGTGACTCATGACGCTTTTAATTAGAGCGACTATTAATAATGAATCATCCTCTTCATCACTGTCACTTATTATCACCATCACCTCTGACCCCCCTCCTCCTCCTCCTCCTCCTGCCACTGCGCATGCTCAGCACACCTCTCCAGGGCAGGGCAGGTAGGACTCTCCAGACTCCGGCACGCGGCGTCAGGAGGCGCGAGGAGTCTCCAACCGATCAGCGGCTCCGACCGAACGCTCCCACCGGCTCGGTTCGGAGGATCCAGAACCGGAACAACTTTGTGATTTTGGATTTTTTTTTTCGTCCTGCAGCGGAAACTTCAGCCGCCTTCAGGCGCTCAGAGTCGGGATTTACGCACGGCCGGTGCGCGCAGGCGGGACTACCGGGGAGCGTTATGGGGCAGCCGGGACTCTGAACCGGACCCGAGTCACCGAATCTCTTCATCCTCCTCTTCCTCCTCTTCCTCTCAGCGGCAGGTGCTGAAGATGTTCCAGCACAGCAACAAGAAGTGCTTCACCATCGAGTCTCTGGTCGGGAAGGACGCGAGCGGCGGCGGCGGCTCCGGGGACGAGCCCATCCGGCCGACGGCGCTCCGGTTCCCGGACTCCCTGCACCCGGCCTCCGCTGCCGGGGTCTTCGGCTCCTGCTTCCAGGGGAGCAGCGGAAGGACTTTGTTTCCTGCCGGACCGGAGGTGGTGCTGCAGGAGCCCGGGACGCACGCGCAGGGCCCCGGTGGTCTGCCGCTGCACCCGCTGCAGATCCCCCCGCAGAGCTTCTTCAGCCCGCAGCACCGGGAGGCGCTCAGCTTCTATCCCTGGGTCCTGCGGAGCCGCTTCCTGGGACACCGCTTCCAGGGTGAGTCCTCCGCCCGGTCCGGGTCCGGGTCCGGGGTCAGGGGTCAGGGGTCAGGGGTCAGCTCCTCTTGGTCCTTAGAAGCAGAACTCAGAGACAGAAATCAACTCTGTAATATGATTTATAGGAGTCAATCAAAACAGCTGATTCTCTGTTTTTATTTACATTTCTGCTTTAATTCATCAACAAGTCCAAAGGGGACCAGATTCGTTTGATTTATGTTTATTTGTTTATTTAATGGAAACCTTAATGTTTTATGGATTTATTCTAAAATCAGTTTTTGGAGCTTCAGGATCCGGTTGAGGTTCAGGTTTTGGTTCTCCTCATGGATTCTCTGGGTTTCATATTTGGTTCAGATTTGATTGAAATGTTCGAGTAAAGAGATTTAAGGTGGATTTAAGGTGGATTTATTTGGCTGTTTTCTAAGTTTCTGTCAGAAAAATAACGTTTTGTCTGTTTTAAAAACGGAGCTCCGTTCAGTCCGACCAGAGCTTAAAGGAGTTTAACGGGTTAAGAAATTCATTTCTGTCTCGTTTTCTAAAAAAAACCTCCGGTTTTGTTTCCGTCTCTGAGTCTCACGTGCGTTCATCGATCAGTGATGTGCACGCGCAGCTGATCGCATCAGTCCAGGAGATCAAAGGCGCCGCGGCCTGGAGGTGAAAGTTCAAAGGTTCGGTCTGTTTCCGGCTGCAGGAGCAAAATAAAACCATCAAAATGAACCATTTAAATAGGAAAACATTATTAAATGAATATAAAAAGACCCAAAGAGACTAATCGTGTTTTATTAAAACATAAACCGGATGAATCAAATGTAAACTAAACGCATCACGCCCTTCAGGAATCCTTCATAATATTTAATAATAATAATAATTTATTTTTTGTTAAATTGTTATAAAATTAAATTATTATGATTAACCCTAAAACTTAACGAAATTAAAACGCACCATCAGTTCTCAGTTAAAATTATTAATTAATTAATTAATTAAACAGTTAAAATAATTTGCTTGAAAACAAAACCTATTAAAAATATTCAACATAAATACATTGAATTGTAGTTTCATTTAATTATGAACGAAAGTAAACTAATAAATGTGGGAGTTTGTAAAAAAGATCTATAATAAAATAAATAAGAACAATTACAATACAGGTTAAATGTATTTTATTTTATTTTTACTAACAGTTTTATTATTATAATTATGATGTACAGAAAAATGAATTGAAAATATTTTTTGAATGAAAACAAAAGAATGTCTGAATGTTTTAAAACAACAAACTGAATGATTTAAAGCTGAAGTGAAATCAAGACCGAAGGGTCTGCAGCAGGATTTAAAGGCTGGATCCAAACCAGAACCGGACCTGGTTGATTTGGACCTGAACTCGTCGTTCTGGTTCTGGTCGAGGTCCAAACCAGGTCCTAACTGGAGCTAAAGGAGCGTTTCTTGTCTTTAAAGTCTAATTTTGTTTCTAGAAAAATTCATCTTCCTCAATTAAGAAAAAATCCAAATGAATATCTCTTTTTGTCCTCAACAAATTTAAAACATTTATTTAAAATAACTTTATTCACATCAATTATAATTTATAGTTTTATTTTCGATTTCAGGTTTTAATGTCTCCACTAAAATCTGAGGTACTTAAATCAGAATCTGCTTTCTCAAATGAAAATAACAGAACAGATAAAAAAATTATCTTTTGCTTTTTTAAAGTAAAATGTTTCTGTAAATGAAATGTTTTGGATCCTTCAGGTTTCCTCTCTGATGGATGAAGCTCTAAACCCAAACAGGTCACAGGTGAAAGGTTTTCCTCTCTGAAACCTGCTGCCGCTTTTAGGTCACTTTAGTTGGAATCAGCTGAAAAGTCTTCCTATGAAAAAAAAAGAATCAAAATCAGAGTTCTAGTTTAGTCGGGTTCCTAAATCAGTCTCAGGAGGAGAAATGAAAGAAAATCAACAGTTTTCAAAAAAGTTCAGAGAATTCATAACAATTAATGTGAATAAAAATTATAAAGCAAATATTTTAAAGCAGCTGCATAAAATAATTGTTCTGTTTCTTTCAAGCACAAATTAATTTAAAAATAGATCATTAATGAGGAAAAGATTCATTTTTATTCCAAATTACAAAAAGTATCAGCAAAATTGTTGAGAATTTAATTTCAGTCTGTTATTTATTTCATTAGAATTGATCCAGATCTAAATGGTGAAACAGATCTAGGATCAGAGTTTGGCTCTAAAACATGAAAGTCTTACACAAAAACTCGTTTAAAAGACCAGCACTCGATCTAATAATGTTTAAAAGCAAGATAAAAGAAATACGATCAGCTTAAGAATCGAAAAAAACTCAAAGGTGAGAAACAAATTAAAGCTTGATCACAAAACCAGGTAAAAACAACATTAAAGACATGCTAAACTAACCTGTAATGACTCGATTTGACCTGCTAAACTAACCTGTAATGACTCGATTTGACCTGCTAAACGAATCTGTAATGACTCAATTTGACCTGCTAAACTAACCTGTAATGACTCGATTTGACCTGCTAAACCAATCTGTAATGACTCGATTTGACCTGCTAAACTAACCTGTAATGACTCGATTTGACCTGCTAAACCAATCTGTAATGACTCGATTTGACCTGCTAAACTAACCTGTAATGACTCGATTTGACCTGCTAAACGAATCTGTAATGACTCAATTTGACCTGCTAAACTAACCTGTAATGACTCGATTTGACCTGCTAAACCAATCTGTAATGACTCGATTTGACCTGCTAAACTAACCTGTAATGACTCGATTTGACCTGCTAAACCAATCTGTAATGACTCGATTTGACCTGCTAAACTAACCTGTAATGACTCGATTTGACCTGCTAAACCAATCTGTAATGACTCGATTTGACCTGCTAAACTAACCTGTAATGACTCGATTTGACCTGCTAAACCAATCTGTAATGACTCGATTTGACCTGCTAAACTAACCTGTAATGACTCGATTTGACCTGCTAAACCAATCTGTAATGACTCGATTTGACCTGCTAAACTAACCTGTAATGACTCGATTTGACCTGCTAAACCAATCTGTAATGACTCGATTTGACCTGCTAAACGAATCTGTAATGACTCAATTTGACCTGCTAAACTAATCTGTAATGACTCGATTTGACCTGCTAAAATAACCTGTAATGACTCAATTTGACCTGCTAAACTAACCTGTAATGACTCAATTTGACCTGCTAAACTAATCTGTAATGACTCGATTTGACCTGCTAAACTAATCTGTAATGACTTGATTTTACCTGCTAAAATAACCTGTAATGACTCAATTTGACCTGCTAAACTAATCTGTAATGACTCAATTTGACCTGCTAAACTAATCTGTAATGACTTGATTTGACCTGCTAAATTAACCGGTAATGACTCAATTTCGTCTCGTCTCGTCTTCTTCCGCTTATCCGGGTCCGGGTCGCGGGGGCAGCGTCCCAATTAGGGAGCTCCAGACGGTCTTCTCCCCAGCCACTTCTACCAGCTCCTCCGGCAGGATCCCAAGGCGCTCCAGGGCCAAACCAGAGATATATTTTCTCCAGCGTGTCCTGGGTCGACCCGGGGGCCTCCTGCCGGCAGGACATGCCTGAAACACCTCCCTGGGGAGGCGTCCAGGGGGCATCCTAACAAGATGCCCGAACCATCTCAACTGGCTCCTTTCGACATGGAGGAGCAGCGGTTCTACTCCGAGTCTCTCCCGAATGTCCGAGCTCCTCACCCTATCCCTAAGGCTGAGCCCGGCCACCCTGCGGAGAAAACTCATTTCGGCCGCTCGTATCCGCGATCTCGTTCTTTCGGTCATTACCCAGAGCTCATGACCATAGGTGAGGATTGGGAGGTAGATCGACCGGTAAATCGAGAGCCTTGCTTTCCGGCTCAGCTCCTTCTTCACCACAACAGACCGGTTCAGCGTCCGCATCACTGCTGACTCTGCCCCAATCCGCCTGTCGATCTCCCGCTCCCTCCTTCCCTCACTCGTGAACAAGACCCCGAGATACTTGAACTCCTCCACTTGAGGCAGGACCTCTCTCCCGACCTGGAGTTGGCAAGCCACCCTTTTCCGACCGAGAACCATGGCCTCAGACTTGGAGGTGCTGATCCTCATCCCAGCTGCTTCACACTCGGCTGCGAACCTCCCCAGCAAGAGCTGTAGGTCAGAGCCTGATGAAGCTAGGAGGACCACATCATCTGCAAAAAGCAGAGATGAGATTCTCCTGTCACCAAACTCAACACCCTCCACACCACGGCTGCGCCTAGAAATCCTGTCCATAAAGGTTATGAACAGGACCGGTGACAAAGGGCAGCCCTGGCGGAGTCCAACCCTCACTGGGAAGAGGTCCGACTTACTGCCAGCTATGCGGACCAAACTCACACTCCTCTGGTACAGGGACTGAATGGCCCTTAACAAAAGACCATCCAGCCCGTACTCCTGGAGCGCCCCCCACAGGGTGTCCCTGGGGACACGGTCATAAGCCTTCTCCAAATCCACAAAACACATGTGGATTGGTTGGGCAAACTCCCATGACCCCTCCATCACCCTAGCAAGGGTAAAGAGCTGGTCCACAGTTCCACGACCAGGACGAAAACCACATTGCTCCTCTTCTATCTGAGGTTCAACTATCGACCAGACCCTCCTCTCCAGTACCCTGGAGTAGACCTTCCCAGGGAGGCTGAGGAGTGTGATCCCCCTATAGTTGGAACACACCCTCTGGTCCCCCTTCTTAAAAATGGGAACCACCACCCCGGTCTGCCACTCAACAGGGACTGCCCCCGATGACCACGCAATGTTGCAGAGACGTGTCAACCACGACAGTCCTACAACATCCATAGCTTTCAGATACCCAGGTCGGATCTCATCCACCCCCGGGGCTCCGCCACTGCGTAGTTTTTTGACTACCTCAGCGACTTCTGCCCCAGAGATTGGACAGTCCATCCCTAGGTCTCTCAGCTCTGGTTCCTCATAGGAATGCGTGTCGGTGGGATTGAGGAGCTCCTCAAAGTATTCCTTCCACCGCCCGACTATAGCCCCAGTTGATGTCAGCAGCTCCCCATCCCCACTGTAAACAGTGTGAGCGAGTTGCCGCCTTCCTCCCCTGAGGCGTCGGATGGTTTGCCAGAACCTTTTTGGAGCCGACCGATAGTCTTTCTCCATGGTCTCGCCGAACTCCTCCCACGCTCGAGATTTTGCCTCAGAAACTGCCACTGCTGCACCCCGCTTGGCCCTCCGATACCCATCAGCTGCCTCTGGAGACCCACAGACTAGCCATGCCTTGTAGGCCTCCTTCTTCAGCCTGACGGCTCCCCTAACCTCTGGTGTCCACCAGCGGGTACGGGGGTTACCGCCACGATTGGCACCGGCTACCTTGCGACCACAGCTAGCAACAGCTGCCTCAACAATCACAGAGCGGAACAAGGCCCATTCGGACTCAATGTCCCCCACTGCTCTCGGGACGCGGTCGAAGCTCTGCCGGAGGTGGGAGTTGAAGACCATCTTGACAGGCTCTTCTGCCAGGCGTTCCCAGCAGACCCTCACTATACGTTTGGGTCTACCAGGTCTGCGTAGCATCTTCCCCTGCCATCTGATCCAACTCACCACCAGGTGGTTATCAGTTGACAGCTCCGCTCCTCTCTTCACTCGAGTGTCCAAAACATACGGTCTCAGGTCAGATGATACAACTATAAAGTCAATCATCGACCTGTAACCTAGGCTGCCCTGGTACCAGGTGTACCGGTGGGCATCCTTATGTCCGAACATGGTGTTCGTTATGGCCAACCTGTGACTTGCACAGAAGTCCAAAAACAGAACACCACTCGAGTTCAGATTGGGCGGGCCGTTCCTCCCAATCACGCCCCTCCAGGTCACGCTGTCATTACCCACGTGAGCGTTGAAGTCCCCCAGCAGGACTATGGAGTCCCCAGTAGGAGCGCTATCCAGCACTCGTCCCAGGGACTCCAAAAAGGGTGGGTACTCTGAGCTGCTATTTGGAGCATAAGCACAAACAACAGTCAGGACCCGTTCCCCAATCCGAAGGTGCAGGGAAGCTGCCCTTTCGTCCCCCGGAGAAAACCCCAACATACAGGCAGAGAGTCTTGGGGCTAACAGAAAGCCCACCCCAGCCCTCCGCCTCTCACCCGGAGCAACTCCAGCATACAAGAGAGTCCAACCCCTCTCCAGGACTCGGGTTCCAGAGCCAACGCTATGTGTCGAGGTGAGCCCGACTATATCTAGCCGGTATCGCTCAGCCTCTTCCACAAGCTCCAGCTCCTTCCCCGCCAGAGAGGTGACGTTCCATGTCCCGATAGCCAGTTTTTGTGTCCGGGGATCGGACCGCCAAAGCTCCCGCCTCGGTCTGCCATCCGATCCACAATGCACCAGACCCTTCATGTTCCTCCTGCAGGTGGTGGGCCCACAGGTGGATGAGCCCATGTATCCAGTTCGGGCTGGGCCCGGCCGGGCCCCATGGGCGAAAGCCCGGCCACCAGGCGCTCGCTCACGGGCCCCAACCCCAGGCCTGGCTCCAGGGTGGGACCCCGTTAACCCTCCGGGCCGGGTACACTGGCTCGATGATTGTACTTGCATGAATAGTCTTTTGAACTGCACTTTGTCTCACCCCTCACCTAGGACCAATTTGCCATGGGTGACCCTACCAGGGGCACAAGTGCCCCAGACAACATGGCTCCTAGGATCATTAGGGCACTCAAACTCCTCCACCACGATAAGGTGACGGTTCACGGAGGAGATGACTCAATTTGACCTGCTAAATTAATCTGTAATGACTCAATTTGACCTGCTAAATTAACCAGTAATGACTCAATTTGACCTGCTAAATTAACCTGTAGTGACTCGATTTGACTTGCTAAATTAACCTGTAATGACTCAATTTGACCTGCTAAATTAACCTGTAATGACTCAATTTGACCTGCTAAATTAATCTGTAGTGACTCGATTTGACCTGCTAAACTAACCAGTAATGACTCAATTTGACCTGCTAAACTAACCTGTAATGACTCAATTTGACCTGCTAAATTAATCTGTAATGACTCGATTTGACCTGCTAAACTAACCTGTAATGACTCAATTTGACCTGCTAAATTAACCTGTAGTGACTCGATTTGACCTGCTAAATTAACCTGTAATGACTCAATTTGATCTGCTAAATTAATCTGTAATGACTCAATTTGACCTGCTAAACTAACCTGTAATGACTCAATTTGACCTGCTAAACTAACCTGTAATGACTCAATTTGACCTGCTAAACTAACCTGTAATGACTCGATTTGACAAGCTAAATTAACCTGTAATGACTCAACTTGACCTGCTAAACTAACCTGTAATGACTCGATTTGACAAGCTAAATTAACCTGTAATGACTCAATTTGACCTGCTAAACTAACCTGTAATGACTCGATTTGACAAGCTAAATTAACCTGTAATGACTCAATTTGACCTGCTAAACTAACCTCTAATGACTCTATTTGACCTGCTAAATTAACCTGTAATGACTCGATTTGTCCTGCTAAACTAACCCTTAATGACTCGATTTGACAAGCTAAATTAACCTGTAATGACTCAATTTGACCTGCTAAATTAACCTGAAATGACTCGATTTGACCTGCTAAATTAACCTGTAATGACTCGATTTGTCCTGCTAAACTAACCTGTAATGACTCGATTTGACAAGCTAAATTAACCTGTAATGACTCGATTTGACCTGCTAAACTAACCTGTAATGACTCGATTTGAGCTGCTAAATTAACCTGTAATGACTCAATTTGACCTGCTAAATTAACCTGAAATGACTCGATTTGACCTGCTAAATTAACCTGAAATGACTCGATTTGACCTGCTAAACTAAGCTAAAATGACTCGATTTGAACTGCAGAACGAACCTGTAAAGACTCGATTTAACCTGTTAATTGAACCTGTCATGGCTTCATTGACCTGTTAACTAAACCTGCATTGAATTGATTTGACCTACTGAATGAACCTGAAATGACTCGATTTGCCCTGCTAAATAAACCTGTAATGACTCAATTTGACCTGCTGAACGAACCTGAAATGACTCGATTTGACCTGCTAAATAAACCTCTAATGTCTCGATTTGACCTGCTAAATTAACCTGCAATGACTCAATTTGACTTGCTAAATAAACCTGTAATGACTCGGCCTGACCTGCTAAACAAATCTGTAATGACTCGATTTTACCTGCTGAATGAACTTGTAATGACTCGACCTTCTAAATGAATCTGTAATGACTCGATTTGACCTGCTAAATGAACCTGTAATGACTTGATTTGACCTGCAAAACAAACCTGTAATGACTTGATTTGACCTCCTGAACAAATCTGTAATGACTCGATTTGACCTGCAGAAAGAACCTGTAATGACTCAATTTAACCTGTTAACTGAACCTGTTATGGCTTGATTGACCTGCTAACTAAACCTGTAATGACTTGATTTGACCTCCTGAACAAATCTGTAATGACTCGATTTGACCTGTAGAAAGAACCTGTGATGACTCGATTTAACCTGTTAACTGAACCTGTTATGGCTTGATTGACCTGCTAACTAAACCTGTAATGAATTGATTTGACCTACTGAATGAACCTGTAATGACTCGTTTGACCTGCTAACTAAACCTGTAATGATTCAGTGTGACCTGCTGAACCATCTTGTTATTCTTTCTTTACTTATTGGACCGTTTTTGTGGATTTTTCAGGATTCAGCTGTAAATCTGGTAAACAGTTTTAGGTTTCTCTCAGACTTTTTATGTTTCTACTTCTGAGAATGAAACTAAAATCTAATCAGTTGAATTTCCTCTGATGACCAAACCTTTGCTCTAATTTAACTCATCATGTGACTCAAACCTCCTGTTTGCTGTTTTGTTCTTTTCCATTCTGAATGAGGCCCTCAGTTTAACTTCTGTACTTAAAGCCGCATTGTGGATTATTTCATCAAGAGAGCAGTTTTTGAATCTAAAGTCCAACGGCTCCTCCCCAAAACACCTCGACATGTGCGTGCGGTCGCGTGTACATGGCGCATTTCTTCTGTCTGTAAGCTGGGCATAAACTGTGCAGCTCAAACTGTAGGGTTTAATCACTCAGTGTTCCCACACTGTACAGGCTCTGATGAGCCCTGTCTGTCCCTGCTGCTTCTGATAGTTAGCTCTGTAGCAGCGAGCTGCTGTGGTACTTTGTAGCTGTACAGAGAAATGACTCGGCCCTGAATTAACTTCTTGACCAAAATAAATGTGTATCCTTGGCAAGCCTTGCCGTTCTGTGAGGTAAAATGTTTAAAAATAAAAATCTGTCATTAGCTGGGGAATGGATACGTTTTTAGTAGAAATGAACTCTGTCTCCTCCATGAAAGGCTCCATGAAAGATGACCAGGACCAGGTGCGTCCTGTTGGTCAGGCTGTTTAGTTAAAAATCAATAAACACATAAAGAGAGAACCTGAGCTAAAAATGGAACCAATAAAAAACTGAAATGGACCAACATGTCAGTCCAGACTTTAAATGGAAGTAAATGGAAAAATTGACTTCATTCAGCATTTCAGTATGATTCTGACGTGTCTCACCTGAGAGGTGATTTAGTAATTCTTCATCCTCACAGGTCTTCTTCATGTTCTCCATCTTTGTTCAAACTCCTGTTTGGACAAAGCTGGTCTAGATTTAGACGTTTGTGATCAGAAGTCTTCAGATGAGGCTGAACCTGATGAAGCTTCATTTTCTGATGTTTTTGTTTCAGAAAACCTGATAAGATCCGTTGACCCAACCTCTAATGACTAGACAAGACCTATTGACCCAACCTCTAATGACTGGACAAGACCTGTTGACCCAACCTCTAATGACTAGACAAGACCCATTGACCCAACCTCTAATGACTAGACAAGACCTGTTGACCCAACCTCTAATGACTAAACAAGACCTGTTGACCCAACCTCTATAGACTAGACAAGACCTGTTGACCAAACCTCTAATGACTAGACAAGACCCATTGACCCAACCTCTAATGACTGGACAAGACCTGTTGACCCAACCTCTAATGACTAAACAAGACCTGTTGACCCAACCTCTAATGACTAAACAAGACCTGTTGACCCAACCTCTAATGACTAGACAAGACCCGTTGACCCAACCTCTAATGACTAGACAAGACCTGTTGACCCAACCTCTAATGACTAGACAAGACCTGTTGACCCAACCTCTAATGACTAGACAAGACCCATTGACCCAACCTCTAATGACT
>SSNR01000254.1:544029-556122 GCA_006937965.1 Callopanchax toddi | reverse complement strand
ACAAGACCTGTTGACCCAACCTCTAATGACTAGACAAGACCTGTTGACCCAACCTCTAATGACTAGACAAGACCTGTTGACCCAACCTCTAATGACTAGACAAGACCCATTGACCCAACCTCTAATGACTAGACAAGACCCGTTGACCCAACCTCTAATGACTAGACAAGACCTGTTGACCCAACCTCTAATGACTAGACAAGACCTGTTGACCCAACCTCTAATGACTAGACAAGACCCATTGACCCAACCTCTAATGACTAGACAAGACACATTGACCCAACCTCTAATGACTAGACAAGACCCGTTGACCCAATCTCTAATGACTAGATAAGACCCGTTGACCCAACCTCTAATGACTAGATAAGACCTGTTGACCCAAGCCTCAATGACTAGATAAGACCTGTTGACCCAACCTCTAATGACTAGATAAGACCTGTTGACCCAACCTCTAATGACTAGATAAGACCTGTTGACCCAACCTCTACCAGCTTCACTGGCTACCTGTAGATCCCACAGAGTTCATTTCCAGATCCAGGTTCTGGTTTTTCGGGTCCTACATGGACCAGCACCAGCTTCCATCAGTGACCTTCTACACCCCCAGCAGGTCCCTGAGGTCCAGTGATCAGAGCCTACTGGTGGTGCAGCGTACCAGGCTGAAGACTGAAGGGGACTTAGACTCTGCTGCTGTGGCCCCCAGACTGTGGACCTCCCTCTTAAGAGCTCTGTACTTTGTTACTATACTATTACTATACTACAGATCAATGAATATTACATAATTCTGCTGAACATCTTTTACTGTAGTTTGTCTTTTGAACAAACCTCTGACTGGATGATTTGTGCTGAATGACCCCTCTATGGAATGGATGTGATCTGAAACCAATGGTTCCTCCCGTCTTGCTGCGTCAGAAGGTCCTGGATCCTCAAACCGTTGGATGAAACACTCGTCCTGTTTTTTTTAAATCTTCAAACTTCTTGATGCTAGCTTTTATTTCTTGGTTCTAAATTTGCTTTGAAGTAAATATTTTAGTGAATGAAAACAAACATGAGGATGTTTTAGACTCTGATATTTTCTGATTTCATCCTGTAAATCAACATTTTCTGACCAATAAAAGTATGTTGTCAATCTTGATGAGTTTTAGTGAGAAATAAAAGCAGAAGAAACGTTTTGTGTTAAACTGTGAAGGAAAAGGCCTTTCCTTCGTCTCCTTGATGAATCCAAAGTCTTCTATCGTTGATTAAAGCTTCATTCAGCAGAAACCAGCCACCGGTCACGCTCTCGCTTTGCATGTGAATGAGTGAACGCTGATAAGTCGTTGGGACGTGTCGACGCTCTGCCCACCATCATTGTCCTCCTCGTCCTCGCCGCCGCCGCCGAACCCGCTCTTTTGCGTGGAGCGTGACGATGTCGCCAACTCTTTTCAGCGGATTAAAAAGAAGCTGAGCGCAGATTTGTTTTTATGTAAAATATACAACCAGATTTACGTGGAGATTTTAATAAACGGTCAGAAAACTAAAGAAGAAGCTGCGCGTCGGTTTGGACACAGAGAAAGTTTCAGTGACGCTCAGATTTTTCTCCCTTCGCTTCGTAAACAAATGAGTTTCAACCTGCGAACGACTCGGAGGTGAAAATCGATCAACGCCTTGAAAACCACAGAAACCAGGATGGAAAAAGCAGAACTTCAGTTAGCTTCAGCGTTAGCATGGTGGAGTTCATTTATGCTCAGTAATGATGATGGAGAATGAACCTTTTATTGGGCAGGCGATCATATTTATTTGGAACTTTCCTCTAAAACTCTTTTTGTACTTATTTGAACGACGGACAGGAAGGGAACCACATATGGAACCATATATGGTTCCATATGTGGTTCCCTTACTTTTCACATATGGAACCATATATGGTTCCATATGTGAAAAGTAAATCAGTTTTATCCTCTATTAATGATCTTGAGTTGAATTTATTTTACAGGTATTTCAGTTTTAAAGGGTCATAAATAAAAGGTTTTATTTCTAACAGGTTCTGAAGTGTTTTGTTTCAAAACACTAGAATTTTTGTTTCTGAATCTTGAGTTTAAAACTTTTAGAATTCTTAGGTTTGTATTTTGAAAAGCTGATTGTTTGCAGCTGATTTTTCAGTTCTGGTTTAGGTTTCTGTGTTTTCTGTTTGCTGAAGGATTTCCTTCATCTTTACCTGAGCTCTGCTTTAGTTCCACAAATCAACCATTTAACCTTTAGAAGGCAGCTCAGACACCTGGAATCCTATTAAGGCTTAAAAGTCCTAAACTAAATCAAGTTAAATATGATTAGAGTTGATCAAATGTTGGGTTATTATACTTAGAAGGGTTTATTCATGTTCCAGGGTTTCCAGCACCATGGTGATGATTAACTGACAGAAAATCATTTAAATTCATGTTATAATAGAGAAAAACACAGTTTAGTTTCAGGAACCTTTTGTCAGAACAGGATCCATAACCAGAACCAGAACAAGGACAGGAACCAGAACGAGAACAGAAACCAGACCCAGAACCAGGACAGGAACCAGAACCTCTGAACGTCTCCAGACAGTTTCTGTTCAGTGATGAACGGCGTCTGAGCTGCAGCTGAGATGCAAATATGAAACAGACCAGGTGTTTGTTCAGATTATTCAGATTAACAGAACACACACACACACACACACACACACACACACACACACACACACACACACACACACACACACACACACACACACACACACACACACACACACACACACACACATGTCCTGACAACAATCAGCTTCAGAGTCGAGTCTCTTTAGTCCAGTTGATAAGAAACGTGTTCTGTGTTCTAAGCGTGTTCTATCTGTGTTCTAAGCATGTTCTAAGCGTGTTCTATCTGTGTTCTAAGCGTGTTCTATCTGTGTTCTAAGCATGTTCTATCTGTGTTCTAAGCGTGTTCTATCTGTGTTCTAAGCATGTTCTAAGCGTGTTCTATCTGTGTTCTAAGCGTGTTCTATCTGTGTTCTAAGCATGTTCTATCTGTGTTCTAAGCATGTTCTATCTGTGTTCTAAGCATGTTCTATCTGTGTTCTAAGCATGTTCTAAGCGTGTTCTATCTGTGTTCTAAGCTTGTTCTATCTGTGTTCTAAGCATGTTCTATCTGTGTTCTAAGCATGTTCTATCTGTGTTCTAAGCATGTTCTATCAGTGTTCTAAGCATGTTCTACCTGTGTTCTAAGTGTGTTCTATCTGTGTTCTAAGCATGTTCTATCTGTGTTCTATCTGTGTTCTAAGTGTGTTCTATCTGTGTTCTAAGCATGTTCTATCTGTGTTCTAAGCGTGTTCTATCTGTGTTCTAAGCGTGTTCTAAGCGTGTTCTATCTGTGTTCTAAGTGTGTTCTATCTGTGTTCTAAGCATGTTCTATCTGTGTTCTAAGTGTGTTCTATCTGTGTTCTAAGCGTGTTCTATCTGTGTTCTAAGCATGTTCTATCAGTGTTCTAAGCATGTTCTACCTGTGTTCTAAGTGTGTTCTATCTGTGTTCTAAGCATGTTCTATCTGTGTTCTATCTGTGTTCTAAGTGTGTTCTATCTGTGTTCTAAGCATGTTCTATCTGTGTTCTAAGCGTGTTCTATCTGTGTTCTAAGCGTGTTCTATCTGTGTTCTAAGCATGTTCTATCTGTGTTCTAAGCGTGTTCTATCTGTGTTCTAAGCATGTTCTAAGCGTGTTCTATCTGTGTTCTAAGCGTGTTCTATCTGTGTTCTAAGCATGTTCTATCTGTGTTCTAAGCGTGTTCTATCTGTGTTCTAAGCATGTTCTATCAGTGTTCTAAGCGTGTTCTACCTGTGTTCTATGTGTGTTCTATCTGTGTTCTAAGCATGTTCTATCTGTGTTCTATCTGTGTTCTAAGTGTGTTCTATCTGTGTTCTAAGCATGTTCTATCTGTGTTCTAAGCGTGTTCTATCTGTGTTCTAAGCGTGTTCTATCTGTGTTCTAAGTGTGTTCTATCTGTGTTCTAAGCATGTTCTATCTGTGTTCTAAGTGTGTTCTATCTGTGTTCTAAGCGTGTTCTATCTGTGTTCTAAGCATGTTCTACCTGTGTTCTAAGTGTGTTCTATCTGTGTTCTAAGCATGTTCTATCTGTGTTCTAAGCATGTTCTATCTGTGTTCTAAGTGTGTTCTATCTGTGTTCTAAGTGTGTTCTATCTGTGTTCTAAGCGTGTTCTATCTGTGTTCTGAGCGTGTTCTAAGCGTGTTCTCCACCACAGCTATGACTTCATCTATCCATGTAAAGGATGCTCGTTGTCATGGTGATCGTTCTGGTTCCTTTTGGAAACTCAGCAGCTCAAACGTAACCCCCCCAACATTTTAAACAGTAAAAATGTAAACATAAATAATGATGTCATCATAAAACACAATGATGATGTCATTGATTAAAAGATAATGACATCACCAGTAAACAGAGTATGTCATCAATAAACAAAATGTAAAACAAGTCAGGAACTCGACAAGTTCTGTGGCTAGTTGTTGTTCCTGGTTCTGGTCCTTGTTCTGGTTCTGGTTCTGATCTAACTGACCTGAGTCAGAACTAGATCCTTCCTGTCAGCCTGCAGGTAAAACTCAGGGCTTTATTAGCCCGGGTTCTTCAGCAGCAGGATTGAATCTCTCAGGTTTTTCTGATAAAAACAGTTTTTGTAAACATGATGTTCAACAGAGCCGAGGCGTTCCTCAGTTCTGACCTGATGGTTTCCCTGACTTATTTTGTTTGTTTGTCAGCAGAAGACAGCAGTCCAGAGAACCTTCTGCTCCACGGTCCGTTCTCCAGGAAACCCAAACGGATCCGGACGGCGTTCTCTCCATCTCAGCTGCTGCGACTGGAGCGGGCCTTCGAGAAGAACCACTACGTAGTCGGAGCCGAGCGGAAGCAGCTGGCCAGCGGGCTGTGCCTCACTGAGACGCAGGTAGGCATCATGGGAAAGGAGCAGGGCATGATGGGAGGATGAAGGTGGACGGCAGCTAGAGTCTAAAATAACAGACTGGTCAGTCCAGAACTCCTGATCCAGACCAGAACTCCTAATGTGGTTCAGATCCAGTTCTCCAGAGAGTCAAGAATAAAATTAAACAGTCAATGAGAGTGAATATGTTAAGGAGACCAGAGCATCCTGTGATTGGCTGAGCTGAGAACAGAGAGCTCTGTGATGAGTCCAGGTACCAGAGGAGATCAAACTATCTCTGTCTTTTGGTCCTGATGGGTCTCAGTCACCGGCCAGAAGGTAAAACCTCAAAAAGATTGTGCGCAGAAGCTGCTTCCTGGTCTTGGAGGTATGAAGGTTTGGGAGGTGTGAAGGTCCTGGAGTGAGGTCAGATTACAGCCAATCACCTTCTCAGCTGAATAGTCTGCTCCTCTCTAAAAAGAGGAGGCAGTGTACCACGTGTTGATGGAGGTGGTGAGCTCAATAACAGCTGATCAGAAGCTCACTGTGATTGGTGAGGTGCAGCTGTTTGAGTAGAGAGAGAGAAAACACAGCCCAGAGGAAATCTGGTACTGATGGTCAGGAGATCAGAGACTAACCTTCCCAGCATCACCTGCTGCTTCCTGTTGGTCAGAAAGTTAGTGATCTCTCTGCAGAGAAGTAGATCTGGAACCACCATGTTGAACGTGGAGCTAAAACCCACAAACAGGACCCTAAAACCCACAAACTGGACCCTAAAACCCACAAACTGGACCCTAAAACCCACAAACAGGATCCTAAAACCCACAAACAGGACCCTAAAACCCACAAACTGGACCCTAAAACCCACAAACAGGACCCTAAAACCCACAAACAGGACCCTAAAACCCACAAACAGGACCCTAAATCACTGACTGGACCCTAAAACCCACAAACAGGACCCTAAATCACTGACTGGACCCTAAAACCCACAAACAGGACCCTAAATCACTGACTGGACCCTAAAACCCACAAACAGGAACCTAAATCACTGACTGGACCCTAAAACCCACAAACAGGACCCTAAATCACTGACAGGACCCTAAAACCCACAAACAGGAACCTAAATCACTGACTGGACCCTAAAACCCACAAACAGGACCCTAAAACCCACAAACAGGACCCTAAAACCCACAAACAGGACCCTAAAACCCACAAACAGGACCCTAAAACCCACAAACAGGACCCTAAATCACTGACTGGACCCTAAAACCCACAAACAGGACCCTAAATCACTGACTGGACCCTAAAACCTTCAAACAGGATCCTAAAACCCACAAACAGGACCCTAAAACCCACAAACTGGACCCTAAAACCCACAAACAGGACCCTAAAACCCACAAACAGGACCCTAAAACCCACAAACAGGACCCTAAATCACTGACTGGACCCTAAAACCCACAAACAGGACCCTAAATCACTGACTGGACCCTAAAACCCACAAACAGGACCCTAAATCACTGACTGGACCCTAAAACCCACAAACAGGACCCTAAAACACTGACAGGACCCTAGCATACATGCGTACCTGGCTAGTCCAGGTGCTGCCGGATGCGGCGGAGGGTGATGCTGAGTGTATCTACTGTCTGATGAACCCTGCTGCCTTGCTCAGTGACTTTCCCCCCAGAATGGAACCAACGTGACGTCAGCTGCTGTTTCAGCTCCAGGAATGCTGAGTCAGCAGCCTCCTCCTGTTCTCAGGATCGTTCCTCCATGTTTGTCATCAGGTGGCCTCAGAGACGCCAGCGAGGCGACGAACTGACTTTCATGAGCTGATTTCACAACATCAGACAGGAAGAGCTGAGACGCCAGCGGCGATGATTAATTACCCATGAATCAACTGTACAGGCTGCATCAATGCTCCAGATCCACCCTTGTAAATACAGAACCTCACTGCAGGGGCCACTTATGGAGGGGCCCTGGGCGGGGTCTTATGGGGCCCCTGAGAGGGACTTGTTTAATGAGATCGGGTTCTTTTTAATTACAGACTGATTTCAAAAGGACTCTCGGAGGTTTAGGAGGAAAACGTTTGTCCTCAGCTGTTTTAAAGAGGCAGGTTTTAGGTCTTTACTCAGCACAGAGGCTGCACTCTGAACAGTTTTTAACTATGTTAAAAGGTTCTGGTACTGCTGCTTGGATCTGACCTCTGTCCTTTTAGGGGTGACCCCAGTATTTAGAGTTCTCACCTGGAGAACTGGGCGGGCATTTAAGAGGCGGTCCTAGTTTCCAGGCAGAAGCTTTTGTGTTAGTCTGGGTGACTTATGTGTGTGTGTGTGTGTGTGTGTGTGTGTGTGTGTGCAGGTGAAGGTGTGGTTTCAGAACCGCAGGACGAAGCACAAGCGTCAGAAGTTGGAAGAAGAATCACCAGAAGCTCAGCAGAAGAGGAAGGGAAGTCAACATGTCAGCCGCTGGAGAGCCGCCACGCAGCAGGCTGGAGGCGAGGAGGTGGACATCATCAGCGACGACTAGCTGCCAGACACACACACACACACACACGCACACACACACGCACGCACGCACGCACGCACGCACACGCACGCACACACACACACACACACACACCTGTGACTGATGAAGAGGAATGACACTTCCTGTTCCACATCAGGATGGAGGAGTGTTTTAAAGGAAACTTCCCGGCAGACCGATGAGGATTCTGTGCTTCCAGGAGGCAGAATTCCCAGCAGCTGTTGACTGAAACTGATCCTGGATCCCGGAGCTGAACCACGCTGCGTTCTGATGAAACCAGAGCAGCTGCAGGTTTCTGAGTCGACCCAAATCCTGGAGGAACCGACAGGATTCCTCACTAAACACCAACTCTGGGATTCTGCTGCAGGAAGCCTGGAAGTGGAAGCTTCTTCCAGAATCCCAATGAAAAACTAAAGATTTGCTTCCATTTCCCCAATAAATGATAAACGTTTAAAACTTTTAAAAGAGCAAACATAGGCTTCTGACCGAGCGACTCTTTTGATTTGATAAAAGAATCCAGATTCCATCCAGCTCCATCCTGAACAAACGTTTTCCACCAGCTTCACTTCCTGAGTAAGGATCAGGATCTGGACTGGCTTCAGCTTCCATCTCTTCTCCATCAGCTTCTTCCAACATTTCCTGTTTGAGCAGAAAGTTCCCAAATTGAAGCAGAAAACAAATTCTTTAACAAACATGGCTTCTGTCAGCTTCTCTCATGTAAAGCTTCAATCTGAGCAGAACAACGTTACAGGAAACAACTTTATTTTGGCGAGGATCAACACAATACTTTTATTCTGACAGGTAGTCTCCTGGAAAACATCTTAAACTCTATGATCTTTCCTTCTTTTCTTTTTTATACCTGAAACTAAAATATGAAATTCTTCAACATGTCACACCTGAATCTTTTCTGCAGCTGGACTTTAACGCCTGCTGAGGACTTTCCTTCCCTTTCAACCAGTCAGTTTCCTGAGGACTATTTTCAGCGGCGGATTGATCCTGTTAGTAGCAGCAGGTTTTGTGGTTCTGAATGTTTTTCAGGCTCCGACTCATTTGAATAAATTCTGGATGTGAAAACGTTGAAAACAGCAGCAGACTCAGAAACCGGCTGATCCCAGACCAGCTGCTGGTTCACTTTGTCTTTTGGGGGAAAATGTAGGTATTTATGTAAAAAACAGGATTTGAAAAGTATTCTATGCACCTGATGTGTAAATATGATGATATTAATAATAATAACAACGATGTGTGGATTGTTTGTTTGCTTGTTTGTGTTCTATCAGTTTGTTTCTCCTCCCTCTGGACAGATTTACCTCATCACCTCCTGATGTAGCACTTCTTCTACTTCTTCTTCTTCTTTTTCTTCTTCTTCCTCGTCCTCTTCCTCTTCTTTGATCTATTTTTTCTATGTTTTTAGGACCGAATGCACTAACTGTATGATTTGTTTCCTCTGAGAAGAAAACTCTCTGTACAGTCTGTACTCAGTTTTGGAAAAAATAAACATAAATAAGTACATGTTAAAGTTTTTTATTTAAAATGAGCTGAAGGATTAGATTTTGTTCCCTGATGAGGTCTTTTGTTTGCTGTTTATTTGAATAAAAACAAACATTTCTAACGTTGGTGTGTTTGTTAACCTAAACACGATCAATATAAAAGAAACACAATTTAGAAAAAATATTTTTTGAAAATTAATATTTTGTAAAGAGTTTGAAATGTAAACTTTTACAGATCTGATTGTTTTGTAACTGAATGGTTAAAGGTGTTTTCTGTTTAACTGTGTATGGGCCGGGTGTCAAATCTCCCACAGTGTGCTCAGCTCGTGAATGCAACGCAGCTCACCTCCTGCTACTTGATTCTCCTCCTGTGTGAGTCAGGTGTGTAGAGACCAGGACTGACTGGTATAGTGTCTGTCTGCGGTGGTTGAATGCAGGTTTCTGGGGTTCTGAGCCTCCGGTGTGAGCTTCAGTGCTACATGTGGGTCTGCACGCGATGGGGGTGGGGGGGGGGGGGGGGGGGGGGGGGGGGGGGGGGGGAGTCCGCGTCCGCAGCTCAGCTCAGCTCCAGCAGCTGGAGCAGCAGGCCATGCAGCCCGCGGGCCGCCCCGCCTGTTGAGTAGCTGTGGTTTGGGGAAGAGGAGGATTTACCGAAAAGCTGAATTTTGAACTGAAACTGAAGCAGAACTAGTGCTGAATAAAGAACTATCTTTTGCTACCTCTGGTCTCACCGTGGTACCAAACCCGGTCGAGGTAAGACTAGATTCATAACTTTAAATAAAAGCAATACAAGTATCAATAACAATTATAATAATACCAGAGTAAATGAATCAAAGAGAGCAAAGTTTTGTTTGGAATCATTAAAAAATTATTTTGAATTTAGGTTTGTAAAGAAAATACTAATTAATAATAATATTATTAATACTACTACTACTAATAATAAAATAGTAATAATAATATTATTAATACTACTACTACTACTAATAAAAGAGTAATATTAATAATAATATCTGAATATAAATGAGCACAAAATTATTTCCTATCACAACTTTTTAAAAACTATTTAGTTTTTTCAGATTTTTATTGAAAAATAAATACCAACAATCTACTATTTAGTACTACTACTACTACTACCACCACCACCACCACTACTACTACTAGTAGTACTATTAGTAGTACTACTACTAGTAGTAGTAGTAGGCTACTATCAGTAGGAACAAGAAGAAAAACCAGTTTTGTATTTTAAGTTGATATAATTATTAAATAAATTCATTCATATTCAGTAATTATTAAATAACTATTATAATTCTGACACTTCCTTTAAAGAATAAATAATTTTAAAAGTTTTAGATGAAAATTTGAACAAATTAAAAAATTAATCTGGTTCCATAAAAACAGACCTGAGACGTTACCTGTGAATCAGAACCGGATCAGAACTTGTCCAGAACCAGAACTTCCAGCGGCGGCTCTCCTCCCGGTGTCCCACTCCTCCTCCCCCCGCTGCCCGCGGCCTCCGCCGGCCTCCGGTTCCCCGCCGCTCGGTGGGTTCTGGACTTAACGGAGCTCCGGTCAAACGGTTTCCTAGATTTGGTTGATCTTACGACCCAGTCTGGACTGATTCTAACCCAGCGGTCCGGTTCGGTTTGACCCGGCTCGGATCGAGAGTTCTAGGAAGAACTGGGTCCAGTTAGCCCTGAGTTCAGACTGCAGGAGCCTAAAAGAACCAGGATGACGCCAAGATCTCCTGATTAATAAAATGATATAAAATAATGACGTCGTTAAAATCAAGGTTTGGGTTTAAACTCAAACTCATTTTAACCTTTAAACTGAGACTCAACTTTATTTATAAACACAAGATTCACAGCGTTTCACCAGGAAATAAATAAAAACAAATAAAATACATTAGAACTCAGGAAAGAATTGAAAGGATTTTCAAATCAAACCAGAAACAAGAAAGTAAAAAAAAAAAATAAATAAAAATAACTGATTGAAACAAAAAGCTCAGAAGATGTATTATTATTATTATTATTATTATTATTATTATTATTATTATTATTATTATTACTTTTATTTTTATTTTTATTTTTATTATTATTATTATTATTATTATTATTATTATTATTATTATTATTATTATTATTATTATTATAACTAAGCTTAGAACAGAAACATGAAGTGAAAAATACAAGTTTTCATTCTGATTTAAACAAGTTTCTGCAGGTAGAAGAACTGATTCTAGTCCCTAAAACCTGTAGTAATAATAATAATAATAATAATAATAATAATAATAATAATAATAATAATAATAACAATAATAATAATAAAAATTCTAAAATAAAAACATTTAAAAAACAGGTTTCAGTAAATAGTAAAAGTGTATTAGCATAAATTATAATAATATTAGGATGTATTATGAGCCATTATTTAATCTGACCTTTGACCCATTAGCCTGGTTTATGTGCAACAACCAGTTCAGAAAATAACATCTAAATTAGGACAGTTTGTCATTTAATTAAAAAAACTAATATTTTTTATTAATTGAATCAAATGAACAGAAAACTTCAGATTGAGATCTCACCGACTTTATTTATAAAGCACTTTAAAAACAGAGACATTAAATCAACAAAAATATCTTATTTAAAATAAATTAAAAGAAAACCAACAGAAGGTCAAAGTTAAAAAGTACAAAAAATATAATAAATAAACTGAAAAAAAAAGAAATATTTAAAAAAAATCAAATAAAACAACAGATCCTGTTCGTTTAATGCCCTCAGTCACCATCAGTTATTAAATAAATTCATGTGAGGTTTTATGATCAATTCAGATCAAATCAGATATTTTAAAAACCATCAGCACACAACCAAAACGTAGAGATATAAAACTAATTCTTATTCTAATCATTCAAAATAGATTCAGAAACAGGGTCAACAGGTTTTCATCCACAATGTCTCCAAAATGTCCCTGAATTTGATGGTTGAGACTCAAATTTGATTCTTTAAACCAAATGAATCAGTTTTTATCCTGATTTAGTTCTGAAGTCACAGAATCAGAAATCAATGAACGACTGTCTCCTCCAAGGAGGACGTTTAGATCTAAAAGGTTTGTGTGTGTGTGTGTGTGTGTGTGTGTGTGTGTGTGTGAGAGGTGTGTGTGTATGGGGGGGGGGGGG
>SSNR01000254.1:513499-544019 GCA_006937965.1 Callopanchax toddi | reverse complement strand
GGGGGGGGGGGGGACCCTGGAGGTGGAGAGGAGGGTCTTGTTTAAACAGAGCCATGATATCAACCCTACACCTAAAAACAGCAGTATCCATTTAATGTAGTGGAACTTTGTTTTAGACAGTAGGGATCAAATACCTGCAGAGGACATGTCCCCCCTGAACCCCCCAGATTGCGTCCATGGTCAGCTTTCTGAGGTTCAGTGAATGCATCATGAAGTGAAGCTGGGGTTGGGTGGAGGCAAAGATGGTGGACCGACCGACCCGGTTCTGGGAACAACAGAATCCTGACAGAATCAGGAGGAAACCAGCTGGTTGGTTTTTAGTGATTCTAACTTTAAATTCAGAAAACTTTATTCATGTTCTCTGGGATCTAATAAAACAGCAGGTTATTTTAGGCTCCCAGAAAACCTCAAACTGTGCTTTATCCTGGTCTTTATAAGACCACTGATGAGCCTGGAGCCTCCAGGTTCCAGGGAGAGGAAACGTCCTGACGCTGGGTTTGCTTGGTTTTTAATTTAATTCTGAAACCAGTTTTCTGTTCTTACAGGTTTTAAAGGTTCTGCTGGTGAGAAGGATCTTTGGGTCTTTACCCAGCTTGACTGGGTCTGAAGGAGTCCAAATGACAAACTTTAAACTTTAAAAAAGCAAAAAGCCAAAAACGGCATCGTTAAGGATGATTGTGACAACGTAAAAGAATCGATGACAGAAAACCTCAGAAAAGCCTTCAGATGGTGTAAAACGACGTGTGAGCAGCTCAGACTGAGGGAACCTTCGTCTGTTGGTACCTGCCTGTGTGTTGCCATGGAGACGCTTCAGCGTTCCCATTGAGAGGCTGAGATGAAGCAGATGGATGAAGTTCCAGGACAGACAGAAGCAAGCGATCACAGTGATGCTGCTGGAAGAACAAAAACATTCAAGCAGTGGTTACACTAAAAACTTTAACTACACAAAATAAAAACGTCTCAGCAGGCAGAAACCAATCATTTAAGAGACGTGAGACAAAAACACCAGAAAAATAAAAACCTTCTTCTCTGACTTTGATGGTTTCTGTTTAGAGTTGACTCCCGTCCGGCTCAGAGGTCAGAGGTCATCTCATGTTCAGGTAGCGGATCATTTCCAGACGTTTGACTAGTTGTCCTTCACGCTTCATGCTGTATTTTTGGCTTTGTTTACTGGTTGTTGCTGGTTGACAGATGAAGCCGTCAGAGATTTGTCTGTCATCCTGTTACTGATCCACGCGTCTCTCACTGTCACTCTGTTCTGAATGATCTGCTAAATAAATTACTGTAGATGTAACTCTCCCAGAGTGGTAATCATGGACTCTTAAGAGTCACTCAAGTCTCAGAACCCAGACCCAGAATCATAGCGTGCAGCGCGGCAGCGACAGCTGCCAGGAAACTCTGTAAAAAGGAACAGAACATCTATAAAAGTCATCGCTGACGATCAGACAGTGATTACTGCCTGCTGCAGCTCACTAACTGCCGTTTATGAGCAGACGTGTGATGGATGGCCTGATGTTCCTCATTAACCTCAGCAGCACAAACGAATAAACGTCAAATCAACACGCAGCACAAAGACTCAACCTGCACATCGTAAACCTGCTCAAACTCCTCCAAAACCTCAGCAGCTCGCCAAAGATCTGACACCTGAAACATCCTGACGATTTGTTGCCCTGGTTGTCATGACAACAGAGCCAGTGGGCGTGGCCTGTGTCACCTATGATGAGTTAATGATGGGTTTCCAGAGCTGAGAGGCGTTTATAGACTAGAAGAGCAGGTCTGGTCGGAGCCGGTGCTGCTCCCAGATCAGCTCCAGGCCCCTGCAGAGGATGGAGACCAGCAGGAGGAAGAGCTGATCCTGAATCAGCACCCGCAGGCCACCTCGCCTCTCTGGAGCCACCACCTGAACGGGCCGCTGGGATTGGCTGAGAGCAGCTCAAAGGAAGTGATTGGCTGCCTCCAGCAGCGCGGCTAGGCCTGTAAATTATGGACGTTTTATGAATCAGTGAAGGAGCTCTAATTAAGTGTAATGACTCCTGAGGAACTGCTGAGAGTCTGCAGAACAATGATTGGGATAATTACACTTAATCACAGAGAAAATAGCATTTTAGTCTGATGTTAAAGCACCAGTTCAGACCGCTCTCACTGTTATTTAGATTACTGCTTAATTTCTATGTCGTTATCAAGCGTGAAACAGTTTATGGCTCAGGGGGGTGACAGATTGATAAATACCTCCTCAGACAAGCTCCGCTCTGTTCGAAAATATCAATTAAAGACTCATTAAAACACAAAAAGAAACTCCACCGACTTCCATCTCAATTAAATAAATTCATCAATTCAAAAACACAAGGATTAAATGTGAACACACACAGCGTTCACACAGGCATCCAATTAGAACAGCAATTACAGCTGATTGGAAACAGGAAGTAGATCCTGTTGTGTGACAGGAGGAGATTGTTGTTATGGTTTGATCACAAATCAAAAACGTGTCAAACTCTTTACAAACAGCTGGAATGGCTCTGTTACAGAAAGAAATCAATCCCTGGAAACTCCAGCCTGACTAAAAGAACAATAAAAGACTAAAAATCTACTCCTGAAACAGGATAGAGCCTCTAAACCACAAAAGTGACCAATAGGAACACGTTAAAATCAGGTCAAAGGCCTGAGAGGTCATGGGTCAGGACCGCAGTGAGCATGGACCGCAGAGCTTCATCAGGTAGAGTCTATAGAGGACCACCTCCATCAGGTAGAGTCTATAGAGGACCACCTCCATCAGTCTATAGAGGACCACCTCCATCAGTCTATAGAGGACCACCTCCATCAGTCTATAGAGGAACACCTCCATCAGTCTATAGAGGACCACCTCCATCAGGTAGAGTCTATAGAGGACCACCTCCATCAGTCTATAGAGGACCACCTCCATCAGTCTATAGAGGACCACCTCCATCAGGTAGAGTCTATAGAGGACCACCTCCATCAGGTAGAGTCTATAGAGGACCACCTTCATCAGGTGGAGTCTATAGAGGACCACCTCCATCAGGTAGAGTCTATAGAGGACCACCTCCATCAGGTGGAGTCTATAGAGGACCACCTCCATCAGTCTATAGAGGACCACCTCCATCAGGTGGAGTCTATAGAGGACCACCTCCATCAGTCTATAGAGGACCACCTCCATCAGTCTATAGAGGACCACCTCCATCAGGTAGAGTCTATAGAGGACCACCTCCATCAGTCTATAGAGGACCACCTCCATCAGTCTATAGAGGACCACCTCCATCAGGTAGAGTCTATAGAGGACCACCTCCATCAGTCTATAGAGGACCACCTCCATCAGGTAGAGTCTATAGAGGACCACCTCCATCAGTCTATAGAGGACCACCTCCATCAGTCTATAGACGACCACCTCCATCAGTCTATAGAGGACCACCTCCATCAGTCTATAGACGACCACCTCCATCAGGTAGAGTCTATAGAGGACCACCTCCATCAGGTAGAGTCTATAGAGGACCACCTCCATCAGTCTATAGAGGACCACCTCCATCAGTCTATAGAGGACCACCTCCATCAGTCTATAGAGGACCACCTCCATCAGTCTATAGAGGACCACCTCCATCAGTCTATAGAGGACCACCTCCATCAGGTAGAGTCTATAGAGGACCACCTCCATCAGTCTATAGAGGACCACCTCCATCAGTCTATAGAGGACCACCTCCATCAGTCTATAGAGGACCACCTCCATCAGTCTATAGACGACCACCTCCATCAGGTAGAGTCTATAGAGGACCACCTCCATCAGGTAGAGTCTATAGAGGACCACCTCCATCAGGTAGAGTCTATAGAGGACCACCTCCATCAGTCTATAGAGGACCACCTCCATCAGGTAGAGTCTATAGAGGACCACCTCCATCAGTCGAGTCTATAGAGGACCACCTCCATCAGGTAGATTCTATAGAGGACCACCTCCATCAGTCTATAGAGGACCACCTCCATCAGGTAGAGTCTATAGAGGACCACCTCCATCAGGTAGAGTCTACAGAGGACCACCTCCATCAGGTAGTGTCTATAGAGGACCACCACCATCAGTCTATAGAGGACCACCTCCATCAGGTAGTGTCTATAGAGGACCACCTCCATCAGTCTATAGAGGACCACCTCCATCAGGTAGAGTCTATAGAGGACCACCTCCATCAGGTAGAGTCTATAGAGGACCACCTCCATGAGGTAGAGGCTATAGAGGACCACCTCCATCAGTCTATAGAGGACCACCTCCATCAGTCTATAGACGACCACCTCCATCAGTCTATAGAGGACCACCTCCATCAGGTAGAGTCTATAGAGGACCACCTCCATCAGTCTATAGAGGACCACCTCCATCAGGTAGAGTCTATAGAGGACCACCTCCATCAGTCTATAGAGGACCACCTCCATCAGTCTATAGAGGACCACCTCCATCAGGTAGAGTCTTTAGAGGACCACCTCCATCAGTCTATAGACGACCACCTCCATCAGGTAGAGTCTATAGAGGACCACCTACATCAGTCTATAGAGGACCACCTCCATTAGGTGGAGTCTATAGAGGACCACCTCCATCAGTCTATAGAGGACCACCTCCATCAGGTGGAGTCTATAGAGGACCACCTCCATCAGGTAGAGTCTATAGAGGACCACCTCCATCAGGTAGAGCCTATAGAGGACCACCTCCATCAGGTGGAGTCTATAGAGGACCACCTCCATCAGTCTATAGAGGACCACCTCCATCAGGTAGAGTCTATAGAGGACCACCTCCATCAGGTAGAGTCTACAGAGGACCACCTCCATCAGGTGGAGTCTATAGAGGACCACCTCCATCAGGTAGAGTCTATAGAGGACAACCTCCATCAGGTAGAGTCTATAGAGGACCACCTCCATCAGATGGAGTCTATAGAGGACCACCTCTATCAGGTAGAGTCTATAGAGGACCACCTCCATCAGGTAGAGTCTATAGAGGACCACTTCCATCAGGTGGAGTCTATAGAGGACCACCTCCATCAGGTGGAGTCTATAGAGGACCACCTCCATTAGGTAGAGTCTATAGAGGACCACCTCCATCAGGTGGAGTCTATAGAGGACCACCTCCATCAGGTGGAGTCTATAGAGGACCACCTCCATCAGTCTATAAAGGACCACCACCATCAGGTAGAGTCTATAGAGGACCACCTCCATCAGTCTATAGAGGACCACCTCCATCAGGTAGAGTCTATAGAGGACCACCTCCATCAGTCTATAGAGGACCACCACCATCAGGTAGAGTCTATAGAGGACCACCTCCATCAGTCTATAGAGGACCACCTCCATCAGTCTATTGAGGACCACCTCCATCAGTCTATAGAGGACCACCTCCATCAGTCTATAGAGGACCACCTCCATCAGGTAGAGTCTATAGAGGACCACCTCCATCAGTCTATAGAGGACCACCTCCATCAGTCTATAGAGGACCACCTCCGTCAGGTAGAGTCTATAGAGGACCACCTCCATCAGTCTATAGAGGACCACCTCCATCAGGTAGAGTCTATAGAGGACCACCTCCATCAGGTGGAGTCTATAGAGGACCACCTCCATCAGGTGGAGTCTATAGAGGACCACCTCCATCAGTCTATAGAGGACCACCTCCATCAGGTAGAGTCTATAGAGGACCACCTCCATCAGTCTATAGAGGACCACCTCCATCTGGTGGGGTCTATAGAGGTCCACCTCCATCAGGTGGGGTCTAGAGGACCACCTCCATCAGGTAGAGTCTATAGAGGTCCACCTCCATCAGGTAGAGTCTATAGAGGACATCCTCCCTCAGGTAGAGTCTATAGAGGTCCACCTCATCAGGTAGAGTCTATAGAGGTCCACCTCCATCAGGTAGAGTCTATAGAGGACCACCTCCATCAGGTGGAGTCTATAGAGGACCACCTCCATCAGGTAGAGTCTATAGAGGACCACCTCCATCAGGTAGAGTCTATAGAGGACCACCTCCCTCAGGTGAAGTTTATAGAGGACAACCTCCATCAGGTAGAGTCTATAGAGGACCACCTCCATCAGTCTATAGAGGACCACCTCCATCAGTCTATAGACGACCACCTCCATCAGTCTATAGAGGACCACCTCCATCAGGTAGAGTCTATAGAGGACCACCTCCATCAGGTAGAGTCTATAGAGGACCACCTCCATCAGGTAGAGTCTATAGAGGACCACCTCCATCAGTCTATAGAGGACCACCTCCATCAGTCTATAGACGACCACCTCCATCAGTCTATAGAGGACCACCTCCATCAGGTAGAGTCTATAGAGGACCACCTCCATCAGGTAGAGTCTATAGAGGACCACCTCCATCAGTCTATCGAGGACCACCTCCATCAGTCTATAGACGACCACCTCCATCAGGTAGAGTCTATAGAGGACCACCTCCATCAGGTAGAGTCTATAGAGGACCACCTCCATCAGTCTATAGAGGACCACCTCCATCAGTCTATAGAGGACCACCTCCATCAGGTAGAGTCTATAGAGGACCACCTCCATCAGTCTATAGAGGACCACCTCCATCAGTCTATAGAGGACCACCTCCATCAGTCTATAGAGGACCACCTCCATCAGTCTATAGACGACCACCTCCATCAGTCTATAGAGGACCACCTCCATCAGGTAGAGTCTATAGAGGACCACCTCCATCAGTCTATAGAGGACCACCTCCATCAGGTAGAGTCTATAGAGGACCACCTCCATCAGTCTATAGAGGACCACCTCCATCAGTCTATAGAGGACCACCTCCATCAGTCTATAGAGGACCACCTCCATCAGTCTATAGAGGACCACCTCCATCAGGTAGAGTCTATAGAGGACCACCTCCATCAGGTAGAGTCTATAGAGGACCACCTCCATCAGTCTATAGAGGACAACCTCCATCAGGTAGAGTCTATAGAGGACCACCTCCAACAGTCTATAGAGGACCACCTCCATCAGTCTATAGAGGACCACCTCCATCAGGTAGAGTCTATAGAGGACCACCCCTATCAGTTTATAGACGACCACCTCCATCAGTCTATAGAGGACCACCTCCATCAGGTAGAGTCTATAGAGGACCACCTCCATCAGTCTATAGACAACCACCTCCATCAGTCTATAGAGGACCACCTCCATCAGTCTATAGACGACCACCTCCATCAGTCTATAGAGGACCACCTCCATCAGTCTATAGAGGACCACCTCCATCAGGTAGAGTCTATAGAGGACCACCTCCATCAGTCTATAGAGGACCACCTCCATCAGGTAGAGTCTATAGAGGACCACCTCCATCAGGTAGAGTCTATAGAGGACCACCTCCATCAGTCTACAGAGGACCACCTCCATCAGGTAGAGTCTATAGAGGACCACCTCCATCAGGTAGATTCTATAGAGGACCACCTACATCAGTCTATAGAGGAC
This sequence comes from Callopanchax toddi, assembly GCA_006937965.1. Taxonomy (NCBI): domain Eukaryota; kingdom Metazoa; phylum Chordata; class Actinopteri; order Cyprinodontiformes; family Nothobranchiidae; genus Callopanchax; species Callopanchax toddi. Next base: position 536,576 of record SSNR01000254.1, on the reverse strand, counting down.
CACCTCCATCAGGTAGAGTCTATAGAGGACCACCTCCATCAGTCTATAGAGGACCACCTCCATTAGGTGGAGTCTATAGAGGACCACCTCCATCAGTCTATAGAGGACCACCTCCATCAGTCTATAGAGGACCACCTCCATCAGTCTATAGAGGACCACCTCCATCAGGTAGAGTCTATAGAGGACCACCATCATCAGGTAGAGTCTATAGAGGACCACCTCCATCAGTCTATAGAGGACCACCTCCATCAGGTAGAGTCTATAGAGGACCACCTCCATCAGTCTATAGAGGACCACCTCCATCAGTCTATAGAGGACCACCTCCATCAGTCTATAGAGGACCACCTCCATCAGGTAGAGTCTATAGAGGACCACCTCCATCAGGTAGAGTCTATAGAGGACCACCTCCATCAGGTAGAGTCTATAGAGGACCACCTCCATCAGTCTATAGAGGACCACCTCCACCAGGTAGAGTCTATAGAGGACCACCATCATCAGGTAGAGTCTATAGAGGACCACCATCATCAGGTAGAGTCTATAGAGGACCACCTCCATCAGTCTATAGAGGACCACCTCCATCAGTCTATAGAGGACCACCTCCATCAGGTAGAGTCTATAGAGGACCACCTCCATCAGTCTATAGAGGACCACCTCCATCAGGTAGAGTCTATAGAGGACCACCACCATCAGGTAGAGTCTATAGAGGACCACCTCCATCAGGTAGTGTCTATAGAGGACCACCTCCATCAGTCTATAGAGGACCACCTCCGTCAGGTGGAGTCTATAGAGGACCACCTCCATCAGTCTATAGAGGACCACCTCCATCAGTCTATACAGGACCCCCTCCATCAGTCTATAGAGGACCACCTCCATCAGGTAGAGTCTATAGAGGACCACCTCCATCAGGTAGAGTCTATAGAGGACCACCTCCATCAGTCTATAAAGGACCACCACCATCAGGTAGAGTCTATAGAGGACCACCTCCATCAGTCTATAGAGGACCACCTCCATCAGTCTATAGAGGACCACCTCCATCAGTCTATAGAGGACCACCTCCATCAGTCTAGAGTCTATAGAGGACCACCTCCATCAGTCTATAGAGGACCACCACCATCAGGTAGAGTATATAGAGGACCACCACCATCACGTAGAGTCTATAGAGGACCACCGCCATCAGGCAGAGTCTATAGAGGACCACCTCCATCAGTCTATAGACGACCACCTCCATCAGGTAGAGTCTATAGAGGACCACCTCCATCAGTCTATAGAGGACCACCTCCATCAGGTAGAGTCTATAGAGGACCACCACCATCAGTCTATAGAGGACCACCTCCATCAGTAGAGTCTATAGAGGCCCACCTCCATCAGGTAGAGTCTATAGAGGACCACCTCCATCAGGTAGAGCCTATAGAGGACCACCTCCATCAGTCTATAGAGGACCACCTCCAACAGTCTATAGAGGACCACCTCCATCAGGTAGAGTCTATAGAGGACCACCTCCATCAGTCTATAGAGGACCACCTCCATTAGGTGGAGTCTATAGAGGACCACCTCCATCAGTCTATAGAGGACCACCTCCATCAGTCTATAGAGGACCACCTCCATCAGGTAGAGTCTATAGAGGACCACCTCCATCAGTCTATAGAGGACCACCTCCATCAGGTAGAGTCTATAGAGGACCACCTCCATCAGGTACAGTCTATAGAGGACCACCTCCATCAGTCTATAGAGGACCACCTCCATCAGTCTATAGAGGACCACCTCCATCAGTCTATAGAGGACCACCTCCATCAGGTAGAGTCTATAGAGGACCACCATCATCAGGTAGAGTCTATAGAGGACCACCTCCATCAGTCTATAGAGGACCACCACCATCAGGTAGAGTCTATAGAGGACCACCACCATCAGGTAGAGTCTATAGAGGACCACCTCCATCAGTCTATAGAGGACCACCTCCATCAGGTAGAGTCTATAGAGGACCACCATCATCAGGTAGAGTCTATAGAGGACCACCATCATCAGGTAGAGTCTATAGAGGACCACCTCCATCAGTCTATAGAGGACCACCTCCATCAGGTAGAGTCTATAGAGGACCACCACCATCACGTAGAGTCTATAGAGGACCACCTCCATCAGTCTATAGAGGACCACCATCATCAGGTAGAGTCTATAGAGGACCACCTCCATCAGTCTATGGAGGTCCACCTCCATTCAGGTAGAGTCTATAGAGGACCAATTTCATCAGGTGGAGTCTATAGAGGACCACCTCCATCAGGTGAAGTTTATAGAGGACAACCTCCATCAGGTAGAGTCTATAGAGGTCCACCTCCATCAGGTAGAGTCTATAGAGGTCCACCTCCATCAGGTGGGGTCTAGAGGACCACCTCCATCAGGTAGAGTCTATAGAGGTCCACCTCCATCATGTGGGGTCTATAGAGGTCCACCTCCATCAGGTGGGGTCTATAGAGGTCCACCTCCATCAGGTAGAGTCTATAGAGGACATCCTCCCTCAGGTAGAGTCTATAGAGGTCCACCTCCATCAGGTGGGGTCTATAGAGGTCCACCTCCATCAGGTAGAGTCTATAGAGGACAACCTCCATCAGGTAGAGTCTATAGAGGACCACCTCCATCAGGTAGAGTCTATAGAGGTCCACCTCCATCAGGTGGGGTCTATAGAGGTCCACCTCCATCACATGGGGTGTAGCGTAATATAACCTGATTTTATTGTTATAATACGGACACACTTCTGCAAGGTTATTAGCTTAGTTTTGTCGGTTTTAATGCTAATACTGTTAGCTACCTTCACTAACCTAATTATTATGCAGGATACTTTAGGTTCTTGTGATTCAAAGGGAAGACCTACTTACGTTATATCTGGAAGTTATAACCCAGAAGCAGACTTAGACTACAGTTATTTTATTAAAGAAACAGATTGAACGAACAGACAGACATGAGGTAGATGGTGCATCTTAAGAGATTCTTCTGATGTTATTAAGCTGAGAGTTAATGACGAGAGCCCGTGAGATATTAATATCTCTAGGGAGTCGGAGCTAGTTATGAGGGGAACTGAGCTAAGTTGACAGGAGTGTTATTTATCAAGAGCCTCAGTTTAACCAGATCGGAGTTGGTACCTGCTGAGACCGCTCCATATCGCTTTGGCGTGGTAGGTGGAGGTTCGTCGGTGAGATCGTTGGTCTGACGAACCTCGGGATGTAGGGTCGTCGGTAGGCTGTGAGAACCTGACGGACCCCGGTTCGGTCCCCGGGTGAACGGGAAGTCACTCGAGGAACGGAGGCGTCTGAATGAGTCGGCGTCAGCGGCTCCATGATCGGCTGGTGCAGAGGCTAACAGGCTTTCCCCATGGCTGGTGAACAGAAGCAGACGGATGGTGTCTGGCTTCTAGCCGGGGAAATTGTCCTCGACTGCTTGGGGCTAAGACCCAAACGTTTCAGTCGGCATCAAAGCCTACCGTGTAGCGGAGAAAACGGAGGCCGTGTTCTCTCGTTGAAGGTTGAACGAGAACTGTTTAGCTTCCAGACAGGAAGCTGGACAGAGGGAACTTTTGGACGCGTGGCCCAATGGGGAAAGAGTTACCAAGTCACGTGGTTCTCGTCATTAAGGAACCCAGCAAGTTAGATGGATTATTAATATGCTTTAACCTTTTTAGCAAAAGTAGAAACATGAAATAATACTGATGCAACATCAACATTCATGAATACTGGAAGAAAATGAATTAATCATATTAAGACATTTCTGGACAGTGGATTAAAGGTAGTGTCTTTTAGAATGAGACATCAAAGAGTCCTTAAGTTTAATTATTAATTAAAGAAAGTCTTTTGAGTCTTCCGACACGACCGGTCCTGGAAGGAATGTTGATTCAGGTTACAACATAATAAAAGAGTCATTTTAATCCAAGTTATTGGGACAAAAGATGAGTTATTGTTGTGATGAACCAGATGTCAGAATTCAGAGATAGTTACGCCTTTGCCGGCGCTACAGGGGTCTATAGAGGTCCACCTCCATCAGGTGGGGTCTAGAGGACCAGCTCCATCAGATAGAGGCCAGAAGGTCCATCTCTCCTCCACTGAAGGAGGAAACAAACTGATTAAACCTGTTCACCTGATGATGTAAAATCCCACCAGTCAGAGCAGGTTAGTTACTGACTGACTGACTAACCAGCATCAAAGCTGCATCAGGTTTTTGATGATCAGAGCGATCTGAAGATCCACATGATGTCACAGAATAACTGATGAATTCAATTGGACTTTGTTCTGGAGATGATGATGAGGAGGGTTCAGCTCTGAGAGGAGGATTAATGGTTCATCTAAAGGTTTTAGGATCATAAAGACCTTCAGCCAGACTGTTGCTGCCTCTCACAGGTAACAGTCCCCTGAGGACAACCTGACCCAACCTGTCCGACAGCCCCACTGAAGCACCAATTACAGTGTTTGGTACACAAAGAGTCGCCGCTCCCACTGCTCAGACAGGACATCAGAATCCAGCTGGCAGTGAGTGGCGGCCGTCACATGCCCCGCCTCCATCTGTCAGCAGCCAGCACCTGCTCTCAAACGGTTGAGGTGTCTACATCCCAACGTCGCGTCTGGAAGTAAAAACCAAAAACAACTACCTGGAGGACTGGAGCCGAACAGGTGATGTTAAATAAAGATAATTAGACAGAAACACCTCCAGGAGACGAGCAGGAAGTGAAAACTGACCACAGAGAAACATCCTGTCAGAAGTTCCTCCAGCCGCCGCGTTACTCAAAACAACATGGCTGCCCTGTCAGCTGGTTTACAGGTTTTCTAACCAGGTAGACTAATCCTAACCAGGTAGACTAATCCTAAAAAGGTAGACTAATCCTAACCAGATATAATAATCCTAACCAGATAGAATAATCCTAACCAGGTAGACCAATCCTAACCTAGTAGATTAATCCTAACCTAGTAGACTAATCCTAACCTTGTAGACTAATCCTAACCAGATAGAATAATCTTAACCAGGTAGACTAATCCTAACCTAGTAGATTAATCCTAACCTAGTAGACTAATCCTAACTAGGTAGACCAATCCTAACCTAGTAGACTAATCCTAACCAGGTAGAATAATCCTAAGCAGGTAGACTAATCCTAACCAGGTAGACTAAACTTAACCAGGTAGACTAATCCTAACCAGGTAGACTAATCTTAACCAGATAGAATAATCCTAACCAGGTAGACTAATCCTAACCAGGTAGACCAATCCTAACCTAGTAGATTAATCCTAACCAGGTAGACTAATCCTAACCAGGTAGAATAATCCTAACCAGGTAGACTAATCCTAACCAGGTAGACTAAACTTAACCAGGTAGACTAATCCTAACCAGATAGAATAATCCTAACCAGGTAGACTAATCCTAACCTAGTAGACTAATCCTAACCAGGTAGACCAATCCTAACCTAGTAGACTAATCCTAACCAGGTAGACTAATCCTAACCTAGTAGATTAATCCTAACCAGGTAGACTAATCCTAACCAGGTAGAATAATCCTAACCAGGTAGACTAATCCTAACCAGGTAGACTAAACTTAACCAGGTAGACTAATCCTAACCAGATAGAATAATCCTAACCAGGTAGACTAATCCTAACCTAGTAGACTAATCCTAACCAGGTAGACCAATCCTAACCTAGTAGACTAATCCTAACCAGGTAGACTAATCCTAACCTAGTAGATTAATCCTAACCAGGTAGACTAATCCTAACCTAGTAGACTAATCCTAAAAAGGTAGACCAATCCTAACCAGGTAGACTAATCCTAACCTAGTAGACTAATCCTAACCAGGTAGAATAATCCTAACCAGGTAGACTAATCCTAACCAGGTAGACTAAACTTAACCAGTTAAACTAATCCTAACCATGTAGAATAATTCTAACCAGGTAGACTAAACTTAACCAGGTAGACTAATCCTAACCAGGTAGAATACTCCTAACCAGGTAGACTAATCCTAACCTAGTAGATTAATCCTAACCAGGTAGACTAATCCTAACCTGGTAGACTAATCCTAACCAGGTAGACCAATCCTGACCTAGCAGACTAATCCTAACCAGGTAGAATAATCCTAACCAGGTAGACTAAACTTAACCAGGTAGACTAATCCTAACCAGGTAGAATAATCCTAACCTAGTAGACTAATCCTAACCAGGTAGACTAATCCAAACCTAGTAGACTAATCCTAACCAGGTAGACTAATTCTAACCTGGTAGACTAAACTTAACTAGGTAGACCAATCCTTACCAGGTAGACTAATCATAACCAGGTAGAATAATCCTAACCAGGTAGACTAAACTTATCCAGGTAGACTAATCCTAACCAGGTAGAATAATCCTAACCTAGTAGACTAATCCTAACCAGGTAGACTACACTTAACCAGGTAGACCAATCATAACCAGGTAGACTAATCCTTACCAGGCAGACCAATCCTAACCAGGTAGAATAATCCTAACCTAGTAGATTAATCCTAACCAGGTAGACTAATCCTAACCAGGTAGACTAATCCTAACCAGGTAGAATAATCCTAACCAGGTAGACTAAACTTATCCAGGTAGACTAATCCTAACCAGGTAGAATAATCCTAACCTAGTAGACTAATCCTAACCAGGAAGACTAATCCTAACCAGGTAGACTACACTTAACTAGGTAGACCAATCATAACCAGGTAGACCAATCCTAACTAATCAGTCTACCTTGTTTTTTCCACTCTTCCTCCTCATAAATGTTCTCTGTATTTAAATCAGCTCCTTTATCCTCGTTAGTGCACCTGTGTTCTCCTCCAGTTAATTAAAAACCAAATCCTGCAAGTTTCTGCATCCGTCGACGGTGACTCTGTTACCAAATATTGAGCAAGGTAGCACTCTGCTAATTAATGTTAGATGGAGGGGGGAGGGGGGGGCAGCAGCTCATTTACATACATGTCAGGAAAAACAACAGGACCTCCAGCCGGCGGTCGCTGTGGAGCCGCTGAAGGCCCTGGAGCACTTTTAACACCCAGAGCGGGCTCCTCTTCTTCTTCGTTGGTAGCAGCTGAGACAATATCTCGTTATGGTTTTAATCTATTCTGAGTCGAGTGCAGAAACAAAGTGTTAGATTGGGGAGGAAAAAGGATCCTGCAGCTCTCAAGGTGAGTATTGAGTTTTTTTTGTGCACAGAGCAAACGTGTAAATAATGTTTGATTTCATTGATGCCAGCTGGGTGCTAATCACATTCCAGACAAAAGAAAATTGAATATTGCAACAATTAGCGGTTCTGATGGAGACAGTCACACAACCTTAGTGCAGTGCTTATATTTAACTCTAATAAATGACTAAAACAGTGTCAGAGGAATTGCAATTAGGCACCAAAAGAGGTGTTGAAGATGGCAAACACGGCTGGAAACTAAAACAGTGATGAAAGAAGATGAAGATAATACTTTATGTTCGACAGAGCGACTCAGGAAATGGAGAGGAAATGTTCTGATGGCCCGTTTCACAGAGAAAGTCAAAACCAGGTGTGGCTGTGGACCAGGGGGTCCTCTCCTGGAGCCTTTAGATACAGCCCTGCTCAAACACACCTGAATCTAATGGTTCAATCTCCTCATCAGCATCGTCCACTCATCCACTACGTAGGGCCTTAAAAACCTGACTGACGCTGTTCACTAGAAATAGACCATAATGCATTGCACTCAGCTTTCGGAAGATAAGTTAGCAGAAAGTTGGGAGAGAACAAACAACAAACAGGTTGTCATGGTTCCTGGATTACACCTGATTCCTGCCTTTTTAATGCATCAAGTTTCTCCATCCAGCGCTCACTGCTCCCTCGCCCCTACACAGAGTGAATGAGTGAATCAGTGAGTGGACTCTAAATCAAAGATTTATTCATTTATTTTGATTAAAGAAGCTCCTAAAACTGAATTCATAAAGTTTTTAACCTGTTACACCTGAACACTGGTGCATTGTGGGGGTTTAAACTAACTCTTCAACATTTTATAAACATTTTAGTTTCACGCCCCTCTCTATGGATCAGGAACAGAACTGTTAGGAACATCAAATGTAACGACGTGAAAAAGGGTGAGAACATATAAAGAAAGTGGTCCTTGGTAACCATGGCAACCCAACCTACGATGATCCAGGAGGTCCAGAGCTGACAGTGGAGGTGGGGGGAGGGGCTACGCCCTCAGCTGGAGCTGTTTCTGACTGTCAGTTCCTGGTTGCCCCTGTTCTGTGGTGAGATGTGAGCCTGACTCCTGAACAGGGAGATGTTTTTCCCTCAGACATCCTGATGGATGGAGGGGGGATTTTTTTCAGCTCAGTTGATTAAATTATTAGAAGCTTTGTGTCTTTTTTTGGATTAAAGAACACGTCCAACAGTGAGCTTTATGTTTAGATTTGCAGCAAAAGTTTATCCAAAAAGTAGAAAATAAGGTAACAAGGTTTTTAAACTGGTAAATAAAAGTACAATACTATAAAAAAACCTCAAATAAATTTATATAATTAAAAATTTTTTGAAAAATTACCTTTTACTACTGTAGTCTACAATAATAGTCGATGATTGAAATGGAACATTTCTGAGTGAGCTGCCTTTAAAGTTTTTGAAATAAAACATATTATTTCATCAGCATCAGTTTCAGCGACGTCACACATAGCATAACCTTTTCTTGATGCTGGATCCTGTGTGTTCGTTGTTTCAGGTTTCCCAGCCTTAGTGGAGACATTATCTCAGATCATTTGTATAAAAGGTGCAGGCAGGTTAAGAGGAGGCCTCGTTATCCTGCTCCGTCTTTTCAAACCCTGAAAGCGAGCGCTTTTCTCCGAGCCCCCTCCTCCACAATGCTTGTTCAGCTGCAGCCATGCATGCTTAAATCGAGGGAGGAGGACGGCATGTCCTGCAAATCAGCAGGCTGATTTCCCTCCCTGGGTTTGAACAGAACATCCTGCGGCTCATCGCCAGGACCCAAACGCTGCAGCCGGCTCCAGCAGAGAAGGTCCGCATGCGATTCAAAATGCTGCAGCCAGTGTTGTTTCAGGCAGGGTTTACCCAAATGTCCCGAACACGGTCCGTTTAGCTCCAGGAGCAGCCTGAGTTTAACCTGCAGGAGAAACTCCCTCAAATCACAGATTTAGCTGCTTTAACTCTTTATAGGATGAAGGACCATGATGATCAATGGATTAACATTTTGATTTGCAGCCTGAACATGAAATATTTACAAAAAAAGATTTAAGATTTTAAGACAAAAGTAACACAGGTTTTCATTGTTTTTTTTCCAGTTAAAAAGTTCAATCGTAAAAAGATTATAGTCTACTAATTAAACAAAATAAAAAAAACTAAAAGCAAAACAACAGGATAAAAATGATGAAAAGTACATAATTCTAAAAAAGTTAATTAGACAACTAAGCGACAGGATTTTAAATTAAAATCATAAAAAGAAACAAAAAAATGAATGAAATACATTTAAAAATAAAAAAAGACTGAATTTCTAAGGAGGAAAGTACAAATCTGTTTTAAAAACATAAACTAAATAAATAAACAAAATGAAAAACATTGGAAAAATGTTCTTTAATAACCATCAAAAAGCTCAATGTTTGGATCTTTAAATCTTCACGTGTTTCTTTTAAAGGATGAAGTTTATGAGCTCCAACAGCGTGATGCTAATGCTACCAGTTTCTCTGCTGTCTGTGGCCTCGTCCAGCAGCATGAAGCTAATGCTAATGCTACCAGTATCTCTGCTGTCTGTGGCCTCGTCCAGCAGCATGAAGCTAATGCTAATGCTACCAGTATCTCTGCTGTCTGTGGCCTTGTCCAGCAGCATGAAGCTAATGCTAATGCTACCAGTATCTCTGCTGTCTGTGGCCTCGTCCAGCAGCATGAAGCTAATGCTAATGCTACCAGTATCTCTGCTGTCTGTGGCCTCGTCCAGCAGCATGAAGCTAATGCTAATGCTACCAGTATCTCTGCTGTCTGTGGCCTCGTCCAGCAGCATGAAGCTAATGCTAATGCTACCAGTATCTCTGCTGTCTGTGGCCTCGTCCAGCAGCATGAAGCTAATGCTAATGCTACCAGTATCTCTGCTGTCTGTGGCCTCGTCCAGCAGCATGAAGCTAATGCTAATGCTAACAGTTTCTCTGCTGTCTGTGACCTCGTCCAGCAGCATGAAGCTAATGCTAACAGTTTCTCTGATGCCACTGGCTCTTTCGTGCAGGAGGATGCTCCTAGTTACAGAATTGTTGGAGGACTTCCAGGACCTGCTTCTAATGGACCCAGAACCACAGGAGAACATCAAGGGCCCAGAGGAGTCCAGGAGGAGAGGGTCAGGGTGAATCAGAACCTTCTGAACATCACTGCGGCTGATGGCTGGGTCAGGGTTAGGACTGGAACACCAGGACTCATTACTGCTCTGCAGGTTTGGAACAAATGTACCACTAATGGAGACATTAACTCTGTTTAAATGGAGGTTTGCTAACCGAGGAAGGAGTTCCTCCTCCTCCTCCTCCTCCCCCCTCCTCTATGTAAATGTGTGAAGCTGACTGGAACATGGAGGCTAATAATGGTCTGTGTGTTTTACCTACGCTCAATGAGGCAGTAAACTGCTCTTGATTTGTTTGACAGCCAGAGATCTGACAGAAACAGGAGTTTAAACTCCTGGTTCACACGGAGTGATCAGATCATTATTTTAAATACTTTGTTTTTTCAAGTGTGTTTTTCTCCATCATTATTACCTGTAGGACTCCCTCAGGTGTTCCTCTGCAGCCTCCAGTCCAGAGCGATGATGTTTGTCAGAGCTGCAGATTGATTAGGTGTCGTTCCACAACTCGAGTCTCGTTCATCCGTGGACTCGTGGAAATTCTCCAGCACTCCCATCAACACGTTCTGCTGTTTGCAGCTTAAAACCATCAGACTGAAATGACCTGCGACCATCCACCTAATGACCCAGGAGGTGATCGCTCACCGTGTTTAGCCTGCTGGGAGTCTGAAACGTCAACACGTCTAATCTGTTAGTCTAGTTTAATCTGTTTGTTGGTTTAATCCTGATGGATTATCTCTGGTGTTTGACCTGTTTTCTGCACTGTGTTGTTTATTTATGAAGTTATTAAAACTGTTTGAGATAAATTCATTTGAACTGGAGGCATTAGTTCGTGTCCCAGTAGGTCGAGACGCCACTACTTCTGCTTTACCAGCAGTTTTATAAGTTACTCGGTGAAATACTAACACAACGTGTGTACTATGTTGGTCCTCAAACATCTGCGCCCCCTGGTGACGTACTGTATGTGAGGACACGAGACTGTCTCTCTGACGAGCTGGTTTGCAGTATGGGGGTCTCTCAGAGAACTGTTCTGGCACCGTTCCTGTTCACCCTCTATACTGCAGACTTCCCCATCAACTCCCCAGGCTGTCATCTACAGAAGTTCTCTGATGTCTCTGCTTTAGTCTGCCTTATCAGAGGGGAGGACGACTCAGAGGACAGACAGTCGATACAGGACTTTGTAGACTGGAGCCAGCAGAACCAGCTGGGAAAACCAAGGAGCTGCAGGTGGATTTCTACAGGAGCAGACCCACAAATCTGAGACCAGTGAACATCCAGGGAGCAGACATTGAGATGGTGGACTCCTAGACAGTCCTACTTCCCCATCCCTGGACATTTCCCTTTCTGGGGCTGGGTGCTGGGGGGTCTACCTGCTCTCCCCCCTGTGGCTGCCTGGTGGGATCTGGGCCCCCTGGTGTGGTCGGACCTCTGCAGGGGCCGGTTTGCCCCTGGGTCTCGGGTCACTGGATCTGCCCTGGATGGCTGGCTGTGGGCAGTGCCCCCAGGAGCTCTAGGACTGCCAGGTGACCCATGCGGGGTGAACCTCTGCGCTTCTTTGGGGGGAGGGTTTGCGGCTGCCCCTGCGGTGGCCTTCTTGTGGTGTTTGTGTCCTGGGTGGCCTCCAGGCGTCTGGGGCCCGGACCTTCTCCACGTCCTCCGTGGGTCTTGGGGCCTCTGTGGCTCCTCGAACTTATTATTGAAAGTTTCTATAGAGAAACCTTACATACAAGCGCGTATATACACACACAGGTGCTCACAGATGTTCACATAAAGACGGACTCAGGTGTTTTCAGACACATTGACTGGGGCTGTGGTTGACACTGAACACACCTTGAATTAATCATTACCTTATACATTTTAAGGATATCACAGTTGTTGTATAATCATATGCTGTTTGTTGCTGTTGTATTTTTCTCCCTGTTTTGCTGCTTGTTTGTTTGTTTGTGCTTTATAAGTGGATGCTTCATCTCTCTTTTGTACGGTTTTGCATGGAGGAGGACCTAAAGTTGCAGGTGAGAACAGAGGAGTGAAAGAATAAAGATGTCAGGTGAACTTAAAAGATTTATTAAACTTGGTCATGGCTTGGCAGAGTAAACTAAACAGAAGAGCATGCTTGACATAACAGAGCAGACAATCCAACAACTAGACATGACACATGAGGGTTTAAATACATGGAGGCAAATCAGGATAATAGGAGCAGGTGGTTACAAGGGACAAGGTGTGAACAATGACTAATCAAAGGGTGAGGGAGAAGTGGAGAGCAGGAACGGAGACAATGACCTGGACTCAAAATAAGCTGAGCTAAACCAAAAACAAACCATGAGGATAAACTAAACATGAACCAAACAACATGACCAGATAAAAACCTAACATGAACAGGAAAAACAGGGGGCATGAATAAACTGACATGAACATCAGTAATGAAGTAAGACCTGAACAACAAGGTAACATAACTAGACAGAAAACAGGCATGGGGCGGCATTAGCTCAGGTGGTAGAGTGGCCGGTCTGGCAACCAGAGGGTCACCAGTTCAATCCCCAGCTCCAGCTGGGTTAGATTGTCGTTGTGTCCTTGGGAAAGACACTTCACCCACCTTGCCTACTGGTGGTGGTCAGAGGGACCTGGAAGGGCGACGGTGCATGGCATCCCACCTCTGTCAGAGTGTCCAAGGGCAGCTGAGACTACAACATAGTTTATCACCACCAGTGTGTGAATGGGTGAGTGACTGTTTGTGTTGTACAGTGCTTCAGGTAGTGTTCAGCACTCTATAAATACAAACCATTTACCATGATCAATAAACATGAACCCCAAATAAACCAGGACACTCTTGTTTTCTTCTCTTTTTCTGTTTACTTTCTCCCCCACCCTTCTTTCTGTACCCTTCTTCTTTTCAGTCTCTGTGTCCATTGGGATTCAAATCAAACCAGAAAACAATTCTAATAAAGATTTTAAAAAGTTTTTTAAAATCTAAGTCAGGTGGAGCGTTATAGCAGTGGCTGTAGCATCTCACCTGGAACAGCAGCACTGGTGAGCTTGTTCCTGTCACTCAGACATCTACTCTGCTTGCTCTACAGCGGACAGGACACGGGGGGACATAAAAGAGATGGTGGACTCCTCAATACCTGGGTCTTCACCTGAACCATAACCTGGACTGGAGTCACACTGATGCTCTACAGGAAGGGTCAGAGCAGACTACCTGCTGAGGACACTCAGGTCTTTAGGAGTCCAGCGGACACTCCTGAAGACCTTTCTTTACTCTGTGGTCTCATCAGCCATTTTCTAAGGTGTAGTCTATAGTTTTTGGACTGATTAGGTTTAGTACTAGTACTATGTTGGTTTTTGGACTTATTTTCGGTGTAGTACAGCCAGGGGCATTGGACTGGGGGTGGAAAGGGTACTGTGTACCCAGGGCCCATAGAGGGCCCCTCAAAAGCTTGGAGTGAAAACTTTTTTTAAATGTTTGTTATTATTATATAATAATAATAATAATAATAATAATAATAATAATAATAATAATAATAATAATAATAATAATAAATTTATCATAATCATTATCTAAAAATGTGAATAATGGTTCAGTCCACACCTGCACTGCTGGATTCAACGAAGCCTCATTAGAGGCGATCAGACAGTCGGTGTTCTGACACCAGGAGGTAGGAGGGAGAAAAGACCTGTCTTTACCTGATGAGAGAAATCTGACTACAAAAAGAAAATAAAAAGGGAGAAGGAGAGAAAACTGAGAGGAAGGAGCTGCTCCTCATTTCGTCTAGAGGAGGAGGTGAAGCAGCTCAGCTGACCATCAGTCTGAGCTGAAATCAGCAGCAGGTCTCAGAGTGAAGGAAACATCACACCTGATTTGGACGACATTATTTAATTATTATTGTTATAAATTCATCAGCACCAGCATTACTTCCACCATTAGATGTCGAGGATTTCACAGTAAAAACAAACCAACGTTCTGATGATATTTAAATTATTTCCTTCTGATCAATCAGGAATTATTTAGTATCAATGGATTCATTAAAATGTCAGGGTTGTAAAGATGCTGATGTCATCACTTTATCTGATCATCTGAATGAACCAGACCTCAAAAACTGTTAAATAATCTGTTATCATTTACCCTGATTATTATCTAACAAAAAACACATTTATAAAACACATTTAAAAACAACAAGATTACAACCAAAGTGCTGTTCAAAGTGCAGTTTAAAGACCTAAATGAAGACATAAAAGCATGATAAACATTTAAATCAAGATAAATAACATAAAATCTGAAAACATAAGGAAACCACAGCGAGTAAGTAAGACACAATTATTAGTTAATTCACTAGAAAAATGTGTCAGGGAGAAAGAGATGTCTGACAGCCTGTTGGAGCCACACTGAGGAAATAACATCCAGATTTCAGTTGAAACGTTGACCAGAACCAGAATAAAGTTGAAACTCATTAAAACAGTGAAGTATTTTCAGATTAAAGTAAAAATACTATCAGAGAACATTTATTAGAGAAGAATTTTGTTCACATTTTCTCCTCCATTTTCCATCTTTATGAGAGATTTTTTGTTTCACAATCCATTGGTTCAAACAGATTTCCAACAATAGTTCATGGTTTTTGATTTAAATCAGAACAAAGATAATTGATGTCAGTCTGATCCATTATGCTGCAGTTAGGCCTTTTATCAATATAGACATTATGAACTTTCAGTTTGTTATCTTTGTATTATATCATTGGAAAAATATGTGTGGGGACACAGGGGGCCACTAGTAAGATTAGTACCTATAGAGCCAGAATTTGGGGCTACGCCCCTGAGTACAGGTACTAAGTTGGTTCTTGGACTTCTTACATGTAGTAATGGTACTAGATTGGTTCTTGGACTTATTTCAGGTGTAGTACTTGTACTAGGTTGACTCTTGGACTTATTTCAAGTGTAGTACTGGTACTAGGTTGGTTCTTGGACTTATTTCAGGTGTAGTACTGGTACTAGGTTGGCTCTTGGACTTATTTCAGGTGTAGTACTGGTACTAGGTTGGTTCTTGGACTTATTTCAGGTGTAGTACTTGTACTAGGTTGGCTCTTGGACTTATTTCAGGTGTAGTACTTGTACTAGGTTGGCTCTTGGACTTATTTCAGGTGTAGTACTTGTACTAGGTTGACTCTTGGACTTATTTCAGGTGTAGTACTGGTACTAGGTTGGCTCTTGGACTTATTTCAGGTGTAGTACTGGTACTAGGTTGGTTCTTGGACTTATTTCAGGTGTAGTGCTGTACTAGGTTGGTTCTTGGACTTTTTTCAGGTGTAGTACTGGTACTAGGTTGGTTCTTGGACTTATTTCAGGTGTAGTGCTGTACTAGGTTGGTTCTTGGACTTATTTCAGGTGTAGTACTGGTACTAGGTTGGTTCTTGGACTTATTTCAGGTGTAGTGCTGTACTAGGTTGGTTCTTGGACTTTTTTCAGGTGTAGTACTGGTACTAGGTTGGTTCTTGGACTTATTTCAGGTGTAGTACTGGTACTAGGTTGGTTCTTGGACTTATTGTAGGTGGACTACTGGTACTGAGATGGTTTAACAGTTAAATTGAGGTAATTCTGAATCATGATCATTGGTTTTAGAATATTTGGCCATGATTTGAACCCTGAGTTTTTTAAAATATTTTAACAGAATTTAGACTGGGACTGGTTAGGACTAATGTTTGGTTTTGAGTGATTTGGACCTGGGTTTTGGGGTGATTTAGGTCTTGGTTCTCAGACTAGCTTTGTTTTTGTTTTGGGAGGGATTCTGATCTGGACTTTAGGCAGATTTTGACTTTTGGTTTTAGGAAGGTTTTGGGCTCAGCTTTGGGTTTATTAGTCAGAACCTCGGATTTAGACCATTCTAGGTAGACTTTGGATTGAAATGGGATTGTGTTTCTGACTGGCCTTGGTTTTGGACCTTGGTCTTTGGAGGACTTTTGACCTGTGTTTTAGAAGAGCTTTGGTTGGTGTTGTGGAGCTCTGACCTGGTTTCTGTTCTAATTTTGACAACCATTTGTAGAACTCTGGGGTTTGCTTGGATCCAGTTCCTCTGCCCTCCCTCTTTGAGCAGATTCCATCGATGTGACACGTTATCTCCAGGATGTCAGACACATGAAGTCATTTACCTATAATTAACGCGGTCAGGTTAGTAATCTTAACCACACCTGCCTGGTGTGTTTTGTTGTTCCAGTGATGAATGTACACTAAGCTCTCTCTGCTTTAACCTCCGTTTTAAACACTCTTCTTCTCCTGGAGTCATTTTGCAGCCGCTCAGCTTACGAGCAGTAAAAGCTGCGAGCACAACAATCAGCTTTTCTCTAACACAGTATAATAATAGTTCACATTTGGTGAGAATTGCACGGAGAGCCTCAGAAGGGAACAAAAACTGACTGGCTGTTGGTGCAGAAACCTCTTGCCAGCAGAAGACAGTCGGTGTGAGTTTAAAGTGTTGGTTTAAAAGTTGTAATCGTAAGCATATGCACCACAATCTGTTCTGTTATTTATTGGTGCGCTAATCACCGAGCACGGCAACATTTCTCTCCCTCCTCGCTGCCTGCACAAGAAGCTCCTATGAATCTGGAACAAATTCACAAGTAATAATTCATAGGCTAATCTCACTCCATGACTCTAATTAACGCATCATTAAAAGCATAATTCAGATAATTATAATTTCTCACTTTTTAAATGAGAGATGTGGAAGAAGGGGAAGGGTGTCTGAGGAGCCAATTTAGTGAGTGAAACAGATTCTGAGGCAGCGCTGAGCCGAGTGGGTGTGTGGAGAGAAAAACAGAAAGAAATTAATTCATTTATTAAAAGATAAAGACGGAAAAACAAATGGCTCCAAACAAAACAAGTCAGAGCGAAGGTGACCAATCAGAGCGCTCAGGAGGAGGTGAAAGTTCTCATGTGACCTCCAGCTGAAGGTCACACCTCCTCCTCAGTGAACCACCAGTGACATCACTCAAAGCAGGAAGCAGTCCTCTGACTGGAGCTCAGCGACACGTTAATAGCTGATTTTCAGGCATTAAAGCGGCAATCTGGATTATTTTTCTCTGTATCAAAGTTTTCTAAATGTTTTAAATGATATTTCAGGTCTAAACTATGATCTATGGGTTGAGTTCCACAACATCTGTCATTCTGATGAAGACCCTCCTTCCTCCTAGAGACCCCTTTCCATTTTTTCTTTTACCTGCGCGGTGACTTCTGTTTTGGCAACGAAAAACCCAGATGGTCTCTGATCTCACCCAGGACCTGATTTGATGGAGTTCCACATGAAAACCGAAGAAAAACATCCATTGCGACTCTAAACAGGCGGTTCAATTCATTCAACTTCCCCCGGGACCGCTGTTAGCAGCAGCTAAGCTAACAGGAGCTAACGGGGGCAGACGGAGCTAGACGAGGAGGCAGGAGGAGGAGGAGGGACCAGAGTCAGACCAGACCGGATCAGAGCCTCAGCGAACAAGAGCTGTGTATTATTGTAAGTTTTGTTGTCTAATATCTGATAATGACCAACTTTATTTATTAAGTAATTGTAAACATTTAAAGATGTATCTGTGTCACAGCCGGCATCAAAATCAATATTTTTGTCTTGAGATAAGAAGACCACACCCCTCCTGCAGCTACGTCACTACCGGTTTTGGGGGAAAACTGAAATTTCTCACAAAAATGACTCCAAAACTCTAAATAAGTTTTATATTTGTGTAAATTTGTATTCAGAACAAGTTTCTATTATATTTCTCTAAACATTTGTTTAAGGGGGTCTTTAACCTGCAACTTGCTCTTTAAAACAACTCTTGATCTAAAACGTAGAACTGATGCTAGAACTTGATGTGACCTGTTAGTCGACCTCCACAGTTTAGCTCTAGATTGTTGTTTATGTTTATTCGTTTGGCTGATGCTTTCGTCCAGAGCGACTCACATCTCACTACACCTACCAGGCATGTTGTGATCTGTGGGAGAACCCAGAGGAAATCTACACATGCATGAGGAGAACATGCTAACTCGATGAAGAAAGGCCACAATGGGATTTGAACCTGTGACCTTCTTGCTGCAAGGCAGCAGTGCTTTAGAACAGCGCCACCTGGTGACAGCTCGTTTCAGCAGCTCTAATTTGTTAGAACATACTTTTTGTTTTGTGAATTTTTGGGGTTTAATTTTCTCCTTTTTGGCCACTTGTTATGATGCATAAGGAGGAGTCATGGATGTAGAGCAGGAGCAGAGAGGAGTGAGAGGAAGTTTCAACCATCACTTAATCCATCCTCACGGGGAACCTGAGATGGACCAGCTTGGAGAGGATCCATCCAGAACATCCTATGTTTCACTGAGACGTGGTTCAGGACCAGACTCCATCCTTATTCTGAGAGTTTGATTGTTTTACCTGGATCTCTGGATGATAACGTGTCCGTTTCAGAGGAGCTGAATATTCCAGGCAGGTTTTTCTGAAGGTGTTGGGGATTCTTCTGGAAACGTGGCGGAAAGAGCTGCTTACCTCGTTCACACCTCTGAGAAGAGAGCTGAGGTGTGTTTGAAGGTGGGATAATTAATTTGGACACTTGCCAGGAAGCGGAAACATCTGCTGCACTTCCTGATGACATCACATTTACACACCTGAAGATCTTTGATCAGTTTCTAACCAGCATTATCAGACTGCTGGAGGTCTGCTGTCATCAGGACTGAGACCAGCTGCAGGGTAAACCACCAGGACTGAGACCAGCTGCAGGATAAACCACCAGGACTGAGACCAGCTGCAGGGTAAACCATCAGGACTGAGACCAGCCGCAGGATAAACCACCAGGACTGAGACCAGCTGCAGGGTAAACCACCAGGACTGAGACCAGCTGAAGGGTAAACCACCAGGACTGAGACCAGCTGAAGGGTAAACCACCAGGACTGAGACCAGCTGCAGGGTAAACCATCAGGACTGAGACCAGCTGCAGGGTAAACCATCAGGACTGAGACCACCTGCAGGATAAACCATCAGGACTGAGACCAGCTGCAGGTTAAACCATCAGGACTGAGACCAGCTGCAGGGTAAACCATCAGGACTGAGACCAGCTGCAGGATAAACCATCAGGACTGAGACCAGCTGAAGGGTAAACCATCAGGACTGAGACCAGCTGAAGGGTAAATTACCAGGACTGAGACCAGCTGAAGGGTAAATTACCAGGACTGAGACCAGCTGAAGGGTAAATTACCAGGACTGAGACCAGCTGAAGGGTAAACCATCAGGACTGAGACCAGCTGAAGGGTAAATTACCAGGACTGAGACCAGCTGAAGGGTAAACCATCAGGACTGAGACCAGCTGCAGGGTAAACCACCAGGACTCAGACCACCTGCAGGGTAAACCATCAGGACTGAGACCAGCTGCAGGGTAAACCACCAGGACTGAGACCAGCTGCAGGGTAAACCATCAGGACTGAGACCAGCTGCAGGGTAAACCATCAGGACTGAGACCAGCTGCAGGATAAACCATCAGGACTGAGACCAGCTGCAGGATAAACCATCAGGACTGAGACCAGCTGCAGGATAAACCATCAGGACTGAGACCAGCTGAAGGGTAAACCACCAGGACTAGGACACCAGGACAGGATAAACCAGTCAGTGGTTAAGTCAAATCAGGGTTAGGGTTTTAGCAACACACAGGTTTGTTTTTCTTTAACCATCACGGTTGTTGGTGCAGATGGAACAATTTACTGTAGTAGAAACTCTGGATGAATTTTGAAACTCAGATTTAATTTTCAATCTATGGTTCAATTGAACACATTAAAAAACATCACCTTCTTCTAGAGCTAATTGATTGTGACAAAAGTGGATGTCCTATATTATTTTTTCAATTTTCCTGATACTATATATATATATATATGTATATATATATATATATATATGCTACTATAATACTAATGATACTTAGATCAATAATACTCTTACATCATTAATACTTACACTAATAATAATAATAATAATAATAATAATAATAATAATAATAATACAATAATAATACTAATAATACTCACACTAATAATAACTCATCACCACTTCAACCCTAGGTTCACCAGACCCATGAGGTTTCTCATGTTCCTCATCCTATGATCAGTAGTTTGTCTGGAGGTGGTGATTCTGGTTCCTTGTCCCTTTTTCTTTCTCTGTAACCATTGATCATCATAAACTTCAGATATATGGCACGGCTAGTCCAGTAGTGGCTAATGACTAGCTTCTACAATGCTAGTGCGAGCATGGACAGCAGAGGGAGGAGGCATTTAGCCAGTGCTGCACACAAGTACAAGTACAAGTGCACGCTAAACAACATTGATGCATAGCAGTTCCTTCTGCCACTACGCTCCTCTGAGCCTGGGTTACATCACGGAACTGAGCCAGTGATCTCACACGGACAAGCTGCAGCTGATCCACTTGCTGTAAGTGTCACAATCACCGCTATTCACAGAGCGCTGCAAAAGCACCTTCAAATAGTGTCCAAAACTGGACCACGGTCCACCATGTGTTCTGTAGGTGAACTAATGTTGACAAACACAAAACCACTTTAAATTGAAAGGAATCAGCATGAATCAGCTGTGGATCTGAGTCTATCAGACCTTATGTTGAGTGCACTGATGAGATCTTTAAATGAACTTTAATGTCAGGAATGTGAAAACACTAATAGGATGCTTCTGTAAATAATCAGTGACAAACCTTCACGTCTCAGTTTAACATTATTTACCTCTAATATTTTAAAATCAAATATAACAAAGTAAACAACTGTGTGTGTCTATGTGTGTCAGTCTGAGACCAGCCGTCAGCCTCATTACGAGTTCTGGATTGTTTGTACCTTCTCACCTGTCGGGGAGCTGGAGGTGTGAGCTCCGCTGCCTTTAGAGTGGAGATAACGTCACCTTCTTCCTTCCTCCTAAACAGCACAGAATCTGAACAAAACGCTGCGGCACGCTGCGATTCTCACACACACACACACGATCCACCTGAAACCTGAAAAAGAAGACGCAGGAACTTCACACTTAGGCTGAGAAAAGCTGTTTTTTGTCACTTATTGTTTAGTTTAGCAGGAATAATTGGAGCACTTGTTTTCTGAAATTGTTGAGATTAGATGATGGAATGAGGGTGAGTGCTCACTGATACAGACTTCTGTACTATGGTAAATGGCTTGTATTTATAGAGTGTTGAGCACTCCCCAAAGCGCTGTACAACACAATCAGTCACTCACCCATTCACACTCACATTCACACACTGGTGGTGATAAACTATGTTGTAGTCACAGCTGCCCTTGGACACTCTGACAGAGGTGGGGATGCCATGCACCGGCGCCCTTCCAAGACCCTCTGACCACCACCAGTAGGCAAGTTGGGTGAAGTGTCTTGCCCAAGGACACAACAACAATGTAACCCAGCCGGAGCTGGGGATTGAACCGGTGACCCTCTGGTTGCCAAACCGGCCACTCTACCAACTGAGCTATATGCTGTCCCTATAGTCAATATATTTAAAAAACAAATTCATTATTGTACCAAAATGTTTTTGCTTCAGCAGAATCATCAACTATAACCAGTTCAAACCAGCCAATCAGGAGCTTCCACACTGACACTACCCAATGAAGGGATGCATTTTTATTTCTATTACTTACCAAATCCAAATGACATTAAAAAACATGAAGAAATACCGGTAATCGAAGACAAACATAACAAATAACAGCACACTGACATTACACAGGCACACAGGGAACAGGCTGAAGCTTATAATAAGCTTATAGCTTATAAATCTAGTCCACATAAAATCCACTATAACAGGTGATACAGAGTTCTAACTGTAGAGGTTAGCTAACAGGTAATATAGAGTTCTAACTGTAGAGGTTAGCTAACAGGTAATATAGAGTTCTAACTGTAGAGGTTAGTTAACAGGTAATATAGAGTTCTAACTGTAGAGGTTAGCTAACAGGTGATACAGAGTTCTAACTGTAGAGGTTAGCTAACAGGTAATATAGAGTTCTAACTGTAGAGGTTAGCTAACAGGTGATACAGAGTTCTAACTGTAGAGGTTAGCTAACAGGTAATATAGAGTTCTAACTGTAGAGGTTAGCTAACAGGTAATATAGAGTTCTAACTGTAGAGGTTAGCTAACAGGTGATACAGAGTTCTAACTGTAGAGGTTAGCTAACAGGTAATATAGAGTTCTAACTGTAGAGGTTAGCTAACAGGTAATATAGAGTTCTAACTGTAGAGGTTAGCTAACAGGTAATATAGAGATCTAACTGTAGAGGTTAACTAACAGCTAATATAGAGTTCTAACTGTATAGGTTAGCTAACAAGTAATATAGAGTTCTAACTGTAGAGGTTAGCTAACAGGTAATATAGAGTTCTAACTGTAGAGGTTAACTAACAGGTAATATAGAGTTCTAACTGTAGAGGTTAACTAACAGGTAATATAGAGTTCTAACTGTAGAGGCTGACTAACCGGTAATATAGTGTTCTAACTGTAGAAGTTAGCTAAGAGGTAATATAGAGTTCTAACTGTAGAGGTAGACTAACATGTAATATCGTGTTCTAACTAGAGGTTAACTAACCGGTAATATAGAGTTCTAACTGTAGAGGTTAACTAACAGGTAATATGGTGTTCTAACTGTAGAGGTTAGCTAACAGGTAATATAGAGTTCTAACTGTAGAGGTTAACTAACAGGTAATATAGAGTTCTAACTGTAGAGGTTAACTAACAGGTAATATAGAGTTCTAACTGTAGAGGTTAACTAACAGGTAATATAG
>SSNR01000254.1:488830-511365 GCA_006937965.1 Callopanchax toddi | reverse complement strand
GTTCTAACTGTAGAGGTTAGCTAACAGGTAATATAGAGTTCTAACTGTAGAGGTTAACTAACAGGTAATATAGAGTTCTAACTGTAGAGGTTAACTAACAGGTAATATAGAGTTCTAACTGTAGAGGTTAACTAACAGGTAATATAGAGTTCTAACTGTAGAGGTTAACTAACAGGTAATATAGAGTTCTAACTGTAGAGGTTAACTAACAGGTAATATAGAGTTCTAACTGTAGAGGTTAACTAACCGGTAATATAGTGTTCTAACTGTAGAAGTTAGCTAAGAGGTAATATAGAGTTCTAACTGTAGAGGTTGACTAACATGTAATATCGTGTTCTAACTAGAGGTTAACTAACCGGTAATATAGAGTTCTAACTGTAGAGGTTAACTAACAGGTAATATGGAGTTCTCACTGTAGAGGTTAGCTAACAGGTAATATAGAGTTCTAACTGTAGAGGTTAGCTAACAGGTAATATAGTGTTCTAACTGTAGAGGTTAACTAACAGGTAATATAGTGTTCTAACTGTATAGGTTAACTAACAGGTAATATAGAGTTCTAACTGTAGAGGTTAGCTAACAGGTAATATAGTGTTCTAACTGTAGAGGTTAACTAACAGGTAATATAGTGTTCTAACTGTAGAGGTTAGCTAACAGGTAATATAGAGTTCTAACTGTAGAGGTTAGCTAACAGGTAATATAGAGTTCTAACTGAGAGGTTAGCTAACAGTTAGCAGCCATTTTTGATCATGCCTAGGAGGCCGTTGGAGGTTCAGTGTCTCGCCAACTGACACATGGTGTGCTAGGGTTTGAACCCGTGTCCCTACACATGGAAGGTGACCTCTCTTTCCCTGAGCCATGGTCATCCCTAACTCACATCAGTGAGACTTGTTTTAAATACCATAAAATTGATTGCTAATTTGTCGTTGATCTGCTGCAGTCTCTCCTGATCTGACTATCCATGAGTATTGCTTCAGTCAGAGGAATACTTCCTGCAGTAGAGGCTCCACTCCACCCACTTTGAATTATGTCGCAATTGGGTTTGGTCCTTAATGTAGCTAAATAACAGATAGAAGTCACTGCAGGATGACCCACAGATACAATAAACAGCAGTTATTTATTAATCTCACCTCCACACAGGTGTTTAGTTTTTATGAGTTCAATGTTGCTAAGCTAACATGCTAACTCTGCATAATTATGTTGCAAAATTCCAACAGCAAATGTTGGGACCCCAAATATATCTAGTGGAACTTTACAAACAATTATAGTCAAAATAGACAGTGAGGAATTATTTCAGCTTTTTGTTTTCTGGATAACATTTTAAGAACCCAGACTTAGTTTTGTGAACTACAGCGTCTCCCCACCCTGACCTTAGGAACCCCTGCATTAGACTTCTAAACCCTCAGGTAGATCCAGAGTCTGAAGTTCCTTCAGCTATTTGACAAAACTCAGCAGCAGGACTTTAACAACGAACCACCAAACAAGTCTGTCAAGTTCTGAAACCAACTGAAACGGTACTTTCTGTTTCAGTGACATATCACACTCTTCTGACAGTGAAACAGCCGTGGGTGATTGATGGATCAGGTTTGGTTTCAGGCAGTGCTGCAGGGAATATTTTACTCATGGAGGAAGGAAAAGAAGGAGCTCTGTCTAAATAACTGGATGTAAATATGCCCCGGCCAGCAGCAGTGATGAGCAGTAACTGTAGTAGTTACTGTAATCGAATTACTTTTCAAGTAATAAGTAAAGTAAGCGACTACAATTACAAAGGAAGTAATTGGATTACTGTTACTTCCCAGTAAGCAGGCTGCGTTACTAAACCGTGATTTTGTAGAAGCTTCATGATTTTCCGTATCATCAGTGGTAACAACAGACTGGAGTTTAGATCAACAAGTGGAGCACAGAGAGAGCAGGACTCTGTGTGGGAGGACAACAGACAGAACGTCCATCTCTAATCTGAGCAGAATGTGGAACTCACTGAGAGACCACCGGATCCCCCACTGACAGGACCGCTGCAGCTTCCGCATCCAGTTCCACTGGACAAACCTCCAACTTCGGTCCTGGTCCTGATAAAAACCGACTTCAGAGAGACAGGACTTAGTGCAGCTGGACTGAAGAAGCTGGATGGATTGTCCAGGACAGGGTGTCCATTTCCACTGTGGACTCTGCATCATTCTGACGCATCGTAGAAAAAATACCAACCCAGAGCATCAAGCTGCAGCAGACATGGATGTAATCTAAGGGGGGCTCAGGGGGACATGTCCCCTGGAGGTTTTTAAAGTCCGTTTTGATCCCTGTGGTTTTAAAACAAAGTTCCATTATATTAAATGGATACTGACTGTTGTTTTTAGGTGTAGGGTTGATATCATGGCTCTGTTCAGACCCTCTTCTCCACCTCCAGCCCCCCGCCCCTTAAACCAGTTAGGGCCCTCCTGCTTTTCAAATCTTAATTTCATCCTTGATTGAGAGAGAATCCGACATAAAGAATGTAATCTGAAGGCAACACTCAGAGAGAAATACAGGTCAACAGGAGAAAGACTTGATTTATTTTCATTAAATCTGGTTAAATGTGCAGAGAATAGGTTTAAATGTTCAACTAATGGGGTTTATGCACGGTCACTTCCTGGTTGCGATAGAGGCTGCCGCTCCCTTCCGGTTCAACGCTGTTCCCACACAAACGGGACAAAATGGATTTTTTTACCCGTTTTCTTCAAGACCTGCCGCGCATCACGGTAAACGATGTCCACCGGATTTTTGAAAAACACACAGAGACGTCTGTGAGCAAGCGGGTGAAGGACTTTAAGCTGTATATAACCAGCTTTATTCATGAAATTGAAGGTAAGCTAACAGCGTTAGCTCGTAGCTTCCATCATCAAAAAACAGTGAAACAAATCTATATAGCCGTGATCGTGGGCTCCAACTGCTTCCCAACTTTCAACTTTCTCTGGTCTAGCTGTACGTTATCAAACACCAAGTCTTCATTCACCAAAAGAATAGTTGTTCCAGTGAAATAACACACGAACGGAGCCGCGCCTCCTCCTTTAGCCTCCTCCACTCGGCTCTTTGACTACTGTGCTGCAAAGTGTCGACTGCAGACACGGTGTGGTTAGAAATGATCACGTTTTCTCTTCTTAAGTTCACAATCCTTCCTTTTTGTAGTTATTTATTCAGTGGAAATGTGTGGAAACGGACTGATGAATTATATTCAGCTGATGCGGTACACAACGGAGCACAGCAGTGTTCAGCTGTCGAGGCTTCCTGTCGCTGATACTTATATGATGGCTTCATTTCTTAGTGCTATAATATATATATCATACTGTACTATACTATACTATTACTCGTTTTGATTATAAACAATATCTTTAGCTGGAAATGCACTCTAACTCTGGAAATCTTCACGTTTCAAATGGAACCGGAAATGGTCCCACGAGTTAATTTTAAACCGGAAGTTCTACTAAGTACTCTGTGCATAAAGCCTATTCTGTCAAGTCAGAGACTAGAATTTAATTTAATGTTTACTTGATGCAGTGAGCATAAAGTTAAAAGATTAAAACTAATAAAACAAGTTTTAAAAAGAGACTGATTTGATTCAGTTTGATGTGATGGATGCAGAAAGAACAGAATCAGGCTGAAAGGTCTGTTGGTTTATAGAGATTCACATTGGACAGGGTTCTGAAAAGTAACTAAGTAAAGTCATCAGTAAAGTAACTGGATTACTTGCTAGGAGAAGTAATCTGTCATTTTTCCAAGTAACTAGCCTGGCAAGCCAGACATACATGTACAGTATATAGAAATATAGTCTGGCCACGGTTCACTGAAACGACTCATTCATAGGGGCGGGATCAACAGTTGTCAATCAAATCATCTTCGCATTCTATTGGATAGCACCAGGACTAATCAGAGCCATTTAGCAACAACCGGAAACAGCTGGTAGATTAAACTTTTACCGTATCCTGTCGGCAAAGCGGCCAATAAATCCTCTTTCAAAATAAAAGACTTAAGTGCCTCTATCTGTTCACGTCTTAGAGAAAAGCCCAAATCTAAATCGTCCAAAATTGATGACAAAGACGTTTCAAAAGAATGTGACTCCCAAGCTGCCGCCATTTTTTAATTCAGAGTTGGAGCTCTGCCGTCATTGGCTAATCCCGCCCACCAAACGAGCGCTGTGATTGGCCCGGTACGAGACCAATCAGTGGGCTGCTGAGGTTCCAATCGAGCATGTCTAGACCAAAGTCTGCAGAGCAGAGCTGAGGGTCTAGTTTACTAGGCTACCAAGTAACTTGACCAACACTGGCCAGCAGTAAGTCAGACCTGGTCCAGGTGAGGGCTGGACTCCTCCAGGGCTGGTCTTTGTCTCCAGTTCTGTTCAGAACCTTTATGGACAGAACTTCTAGGAGCAGCCGTGGTGTGTGTGTGTGTGTGTGTGTGTGTGTGTGTGTGTGTGTGGGGGGGGGTTGGTGGCAGATGATCTCAGCTCTGCTGTTTGCAGCTGATCCTGAAACAGCTGGGATGAAGATCAGCACCTTCAATCTGAGACCATGGTTCTTCACTGGAAACGGGTGGCTTGCCTCCAGGTCGGGGGAGAGGTCCTACCTCTATTGGAGGAGTTGAAGAGTTCCAGGGTCTTGTTCATGAGTGAGGGAAGGAGGGAGATCGACAGTCTGCAGTGACTGAACTTATCTGTGGAGGTGAAGAAAGAGCTGAGCCAGAAAGAAAAGGCTCTCTATTTACCATAGATCTATGTCCCAATCCTCACCTGGTCATGGACTCTGGGTAACGACCAGCATGCAGCGTGGCTGGACTCAGCTTTAGAGATAGGAGAGGAGATTGGACACGTGAGGGACTTGGTTTAAGACCGCTGCTCCTCCACATCAAGAGGAGTCAGTTGAGGTGGTTCATCTTGTCAGGATGCCTCCTGGACGCCTCCCTTGGTAAGGTGTTTCAGGCATGTCCTCCTGACAGGAGGCCCCTGGGTCGACCCGGCTGAACTGGAAACGCCTTGGGTTCCTGCAGGAGGAGCTGGTGCAGGAGGATGAGGAGAGGATGGTCTGGGACTCCCTTCAGGGGATTCTGCCCTCATGACCGGATGTGGAAGAAAGTAGGTGAGGATAATCCTCCTGCTGCAGCCAGACTTTTGAAAGATGAAATAAATCAAAATACTGGAAGGGTCTTCTGTAGTGGTCTGTGATGGACAGGAAGTAGCACCATGTAAACAAACTGGCATTTAAAGGGTCAAAAACCTGATAATAATTTATTTTATTTTTTGCTTTGATCAGGACTAAACTTGACCAAAAGATTTGGCTCAAAAAAGCAGAAAAATGAATCCATCAGGATGTTTTTGTAGCAGGTTTTGGGACTTTTTTGTCTTCTAATGATTTCAGAGACACATGAAGGCATCAAAGTTAAGACTTAGGATTTTCTTTGACAGGTCCAAGTCTGATTGAAGAGGTAAACATTCCAAACTAGTTTTATAGATTTTATTTCATTTTAATAAACAACAGCAGTGAGAGTAAAGGGTTAAAGTCCTGAAAATGACTGAAGCTGTTTAAGTGTTTAATGTCTGAATAGCAGATTTTAGAAGTGGACATTTTTGTCCTCTATTGACTCTGTAAGGTAAAGGTTAAAGTACTGGCTACATGTGAGTCTAAAGGAGCAGAAAACAATCGTCCTCCTTTTATTCGTAATTATTTTGTTCCTCTAATATTAAACAGTGAAGTATCAGGAGAGTTTTCCTTACAGGAATGTAGAAAAGCAGATGATCCTCAGCACAGTTTTTAAGAAAATGTAAAATGTTCATTCTGTCATGACTAGAAAAAGCTTTTGCCTGAAAAACACTCGTAACAGGAAGCCTGGACCGTCCTCCTCCCTCCCCCGATCGCTGCCGTAGCCGAAGTGTTTCTGCGTTTGGCTGCTGAAGGCCTGGAGCTGCAGATGGCCGGCTCGTGCCCAGTCCGAAATCTTCCTCTCAAGATGGACGGCTGGATCAGCTCCTGTTTGCCAACGGCCGTCTGCAAACACAATGACGAACGTCCAGTCACGAAAGAACAGAGCAGAGAGACGGAGCGAGCGGGCCTCGCGTCAACCTTTAACCCTCCACCTGCTGCAGACGCATGAGACGCACTCACACAGTCTTTTATTCATCTGCTGCTCAGCATCTCCCAAAATAGAAGCACGGGAAGCGCAGCCCAGCTCCTAAATAACCGTTTGTCGGGGTATTTAAAGGAGATTAGAAGGATGAATCAGTGGATCCACACCGACTCGTTTCTGAACTCGTGTCGTTTAAAGACATCAGGAAACTTCTGCTTCCTTCCTCACCAGTTGGTGTGTAACTTTCCTCAGATGAATCACACGGATCTGCATCCCAGCCTCCTTCCATTAATTAGGCTGAGTGTAGGTGTCCTCTTTGTTTTCCAGTGATTCTCCGTTCTTGGATCGATGTGTTGTGATTGTTCGTTAGCGTTTTGAGGGATAATTTGTTCGGCCCCTCCTCTTGTGGTGGGAGTCCGAGGTCTGACCTGAACAGACGACGGCGATAAAAGCCCAGCTTCCTCCCAGATGATGTGGTGGGACGTGGGAAGGAGCCGGGGCCCGTGGACCCTGGCGGCAGTGGGAGTTTGGCCTGATTCGGCCTGACGATGAGGTGTGTGGGCGTCGGTCTGGACTGAGGCCTCCATTCAGATGTTTGATGGGCAGGACAGAGGTTTGGGGCTCGGGGTCGGTGTGGGCTGAGTTTGGGCCGGAGCCTCAGTGTGGGCGTCCGGGACAATCACTGAACCAGCATCCAGGGAAGGAAACTGGGTCAACTTCTGAGAAACTGGAATATTTTAGCCATTTTCTATCAAATTTAAAGTCAAACTAACAATGATGATTTATTTATGATTTATTTTTTCCAAAATTATTAAAAAATGTCACTTTTCTCTGAACGGGAACTCAATAGACTGCCTCTGTCAGGCCTGTGAGCCAGATTGTTCCCCCATGTTGTAACTCTTTCACAAAATCAGAGGTGGGCAGTCCTGGTCCCCGAGGGCCAGTATCCAGCATGTTTAGAGGTCTCCTTGTTTCAACACACCTGGTTTAAATGTTGAAAGACCTCCTCAGTGGCCTTCAAGGCCAACAGAAGCCTCCGCATCCTCTAGTTCAGATCAGGTCTGCTGAAGCAGAGAAACCTCTAGAACTGATACCTTCAAGGACCAAGGACGGCCCCCTCTGTACTAAATCCATGGTGCCAGCAGGAATCTGTGCAGCATCGTTCACTCAGCTCGTCATTACACAATAATGATCTGCAGTCACTGCTCTGTACGTTTTGCTTATCAAAGCCGTGTGCTCCAATGGCGCTCTGACAGTTCTGTGATGGAGCTCTGACAGAGCTCTGACGGCGCTCTGACAGTTCTGTGATGGAGCTCTGAGAGCACTCTTGACGGCGCTCTGATGGAGCTCTGACAGAGCTCTGACGGCGCTCTGACAGTTCTGTGATGGAGCTCTGAGAGCACTCTTGACGGCGCTCTGATGGAGCTCTGACAGTTCTGTGATGGAGCTCTGAGAGCACTCTTGACGGCACTCTGATGGAGCTCTGACGGTGCTCTGATGGAGCTCTGATGTCGCTCTGACGGCGCTCTGATGTCGCTCTGACCGTGCTCTGATGGAGCTCTCATGGCGCTCTGACAACGCTCTGGTGGAGCTCTGACGGCGCTCTGGTGGAGCTCTGACGGCGCTCTGACAACGCTCTGGTGGAGCTCTGACGGAGCTCTGACAACGCTCTGACAACGCTCTGGTGGAGCTCTGACGGAGCTCTTACGGCGCACTGACAGTTCTGTGATGAAGCTCTAATGGAGCTCTGACAACGCTCTGGTGGAGCTCTGACGGAGCTCTGATGGAGCTCTGATGTCGCTCTGACGGCGCTCTGACAACGCTCTGGTTGAGCTCTGATGAAGCTCTGATGGAGCTCTGATGGAGCTCTGATGTCGCTCTGACAACGCTCTGGTGGAGCTCTGGTGGAGCTCTGATGGAGCTCTGACAACGCTCTGGTGGAGCTCTGATGGAGCTCTGATGGAGCTCTGACAACGCTCTGGTGGAGCTCTGATGGAGCTCTGATGGAGCTCTGACAACGCTCTGGTGGAGCTCTGATGGAGCTCTGATGGAGCTCTGACGGAGCTCTGATGGAGCTCTGATGAAGCTCTGATGGAGCTCTGACGGAGCTCTGGTGGAGCTCTGATGGAGCTCTGACGGAGCTCTGATGGAGCTCTGACGAAGCTCTGGTGGAGCTCTGACAATGCTCTGATGGAGCTCTGGTGGAGCTCTCATGAAGCTCTGATGGAGCTCTGACGAAGCTCTGGTGGAGCTCTGACAATGCTCTGATGGAGCTCTGGTGGAGCTCTGACAACGCTCTGGTGGAGCTCTGATGGAGCTCTGGTGGAGCTCTGACAGAACTCTGACGGCGCTCTGATGGCGCACTGACAGTTCTGTGATGGAGCTCTGATGAAGCTCTGAAGCAGCTAGAGATTCCCTCCACCTCGCGGAGAGAGAAACCTTTCTGGAAACCTTCCAAACATCCAGTTTGACCTCTGACCTTTAGGACTGGTTGAAAATCACAGAATAATGTGACGTATTGTTTTAGAGTGAAGTAACCAGATCAGGACCTGCTGCTTTAGATGAAAGTTATTGTCTGTTTAAAACAACAAGACAAACTGTTACTTTTCTCTGTCATACTGAACCATGACTGATGTCAATAACAGTTATTAGTACTTTGTATCATCAGCAAGTACTTAACAAAAACAACACTGGTATCAGCAAGTAGTACTCAACTGTAGGTACTCATACTCTGGAAAAATGTTGTATTGGTGTCTCCCTAAATGACACAGTAATCATTAAATGATGAAAATCCCTTCTTTACTGTTGATCATAGGTTACATCATCAGACACAATCAGTTGTTTCTGGTTTAGCGGTTCTACAGACATCATCCTCAACAACCTGAGGAAACAAGGACTTCAAACAGAAGCACTGAGGAGATCGGCTGTAGATCAGTGCAGTCATAAATTCTGTTGGTGTCAGGGTGGAGAAACCATGACAGAGATGATGGTTTAGATCTCTATCAGATGATTCACAGTGACTTCAGGCCATAAAACTCTCGTCTGTCTGAACAGACAGCAGGAAACGCGCTGCTCATTAAACGGAATTTATGTCTAAAATAGAAAAAGCTCTGAGTTGTGAGAGAGGAGGGTGCAGTAAACAACATTTGGTTTTTGGCAGGTGTTAATTTTCACCCATGAGGGCAAACCTGGAGAGACGACACATATGATGTAAAACACACCAATTATGTGCTTCTTCTAAATGTTGCAAAGTGGTTCTGGGTCCCTGAAGTCTCCGTCTGCAGTTTTTCTAGTGTCTAAAATCTGGTTCTAAAGCATTCCCAGTGTCTAAACTCTGGTTCTATAGCGTTCCTAGTGTCTAAACTCTGGTTCAAAATCTTTTCTAGTATCTAAACTCTGGTTCTAAAGCATTTCAAGTGTCTAAACTTTGGTTCTAAATCGTTTCCAGTGTCTAAACTCTGGTTCTAAAGTTTTTCTAGTGTCTAAACTCTGGTTCTAAAATGTTTCTAGTGTTTAAACTCTGGTTCTATAGCATTCCTAGTGTCTAAATTCTGGTTCTGAAGGGTTTTCAGTGTCTAAACTTTGGTTCTAAAACTTTTCTAGTGTCTAAACTCTGGTTCTAAAGCATTTCTAGTGTGTAAACTCTGGTTCTATAGCATTTCCATTGATTAAACTCTGGTTCTAAAGCATTCCTAGTGTCTAAACTCTGGTTCTAAAGCTTTTCTACTGTAGTGTCTAAACTCAGGTTCTATAGCATTCCTAGTGTCTAAATTCTGGTTCTGAAGCATTTTCAGTGTCTAAACTTTGGTTCTAAAACTTTTCTAGTGTCTAAACTCTGGTTCTAAAGCTTTTCTACTGTAGTGTTTAAACTCTGGTTCTATAGCATTCCTAGTGTCTAAATTCTGGTTCTGAAGCATTTTCAGTGTCTAAACTTTGGTTCTAAAACTTTTCTAGTGTCTAAACTCTGGTTTAAAAGCTTTTCTAGTGTCTAAACTCTGGTTCTGAAGCATTTCTAGTGTGTAAACTCTGGTTCTATAGCATTTCCATCGATTAAACTCTGGTTCTAAAGCATTTCTAGTGTCTAAACTCTGGTTCTATAGCATTTCCATTGACTGAACTCTGGTTCTACAGCAGGTCCATTGACTAAACTCTGGTTCTACAGCATTTCCATTGATTAACCTCTGGTTCAAAAGCTTTTCTAGTGTCTAAACTCTGGTTCTGAAGCATTTCTAGTGTGTAAACTCTGGTTCTATAGCATTTCCATTGATTAAACTCTGGTTCTAAAGCATATCTAGTGTCCAAACTCTGGTTCTAAAGTTTTTCTAGTGTCTAGGTTCTACAGCGTTTCTACTAGTGTCTAAAATTTGCTTCTACAGCATTTCTAGTGACTGAACTCTGATTCTACAGTGTTTCCAGTGATTGAACTCTGGTTCTAAAGCTTTTCTAGTGTCTAAACTTTGGTTCTAAAGCATTTCTAGTATCTAAACTCTGGTTCTATAGCATTTCTATTGACTAAACTCTGGTTCTACAGCATTTCCATTGACTGAACTCTGGTTCTACAGCATTTCCGTTGAATAAACTTTGGTTCTACAGTGTTATATTGACTGAAATTTGGTTATACAGTGTTTCTTGTGATTGAACTCTTGTTCTACAGCGTTTTCAGAGACTGAACTTTGGTTCTATCATTTCTCGAGACTGGACAGCAGCCAAAACCTACAAACAACATGGCTGAGCCGGTGGGAGTGTTGGGTTAAAAGCAACTCAACAGGGTTCAGGTGATAAACAATAAATTGACCAATACAGGTCAGCTGCTTCATCATGATGCTGTCCAGCAAGCATCCAACAATAAGGATTTAATGAATGTCAAACCAGTATCCATCCATCCATCCATCCATCCATCCATCCATCCATCCATCCATCCATCCATCCAGCAGTCCTCGAGCTGTAATCATTTGAACTCAAACCCATGATTTACTTAGCTAATTTACCCTAATCGACCTTAAAGTAAACCAAATGTTGATCATCTCATCCAACAGGAAACAGAATCAAGATGTTTGACATGAACACATTAAGTGAAACCAGATTGTTTCCTAGTGAAACCTTTGGACCAGTAGTGTTTGTTCCCTCTGCTGTAGAGTGAATACCATGTGATTCTGTTATTTTATTATTTACATTATTTGTAAAACACAGAGGAGGAGGAACTCCTTCGTTCCCAGAGCTGTGCTTCTTCTCAACTCATAGGTCATATATACGTGTAGATGTGTGTGAGTTATACTTGCACATGTACAGTATATGTAGGCACATGTATGTGTGTGTATATACAGTATATGTACAGATGTGTATGTGTATGCATGTATGTGTGTACATGTGTATACATCTGAATACACATTTAGACTATATGGATATATGTATATGTAAATAGATGTTTGATATTGTGTAAATATTTCAATCTGATTAAAGCTTCTTTCACTACCGATTCACGCCATGACGAACCTTGTTGTTCTTTCTATGAAGCCTTCTTATCGTATGTTAATCGTGTGTTCATAATGATTGTGCTCATGTCTGTGGCGCTTCACTATGCCTTCAAATTGCCCCTCTGGGATTAATAAAGTCTTCTTGAATCTTGAATGATCATGTAGCTCCTCAAACGAGTCTGACATAAAACATCTGAATCACGATAACATCAAGTTGTTTCTTCAGGAATTGACAATTCTCAGCTACATCCTTAATAATGGAACTTTTTTACATCATTGCTCATAAAGGTTGTGCTGGTTCAGCTCTTCTCCTGGATGAAGCTCTCATAGGATCCCCGTTAGCGTCAGGGATAGGTTGCGTTGAATACTCAGCCCTCTTGGAGCAGAACTCCTGCTTGACTCTTTTGTTTTGGTGCTTGGACCCGGGCCTCCTGAACACGATCCAAAGCCAGACGAGAGGAGCGAAAGAGCGTGACACAGAGAGGAGGAAGCTCTGTGAGAGGGAGAGAGAAAAGCAAAATGAGCGTTTAGCCGCTGGTGTGAATTGCCTTTCACACCAGACAGATTTCCTGATCCCATAATGGCTCGAGCTCGCGTTTCCTGGTGCAAATTCTTGGTGGCGCTTGTGTCGGCTGCACATGCTCCGGCGGCCTAATGAGGCAGCATTAGCCAGGGGAGACGCAGTAATTAGAGCCAACGTCAGCGCTGAGGACAGATGGCACACTAAGACAAGCCTCTCGACTTCTCCTCGGCTGTGTGTGTGTCGGTCCTGACAGATGAGACGGGAGGCGAAATGTGTCGGAGAAAAAAAGGATGGAGACATAAAAATGTGTCAAAAAGGGAACCGAAACCACATGAAGGAGGAGAAGAGGGAAGGTTTATGGATAGACACTTTAAAGTGCGGAACCAGGTTCTGGTTTAGGTTCTGTAGTGAAACCCTGGTGAGAACATCAAGTATAAGTCTAATTAAAGAACAGGTAGAACAGGTAGGGAGGTGTAAATGCAGTGTGACTTCGGTGTTGGATGTGTTTGGCAACGAGGAGCCGGAGAGGAGCAGGGTTCTAAGAGGCAGTGAAGCTCGTACCACCATGTGTTCTGTGTTTTATGTGAAACGAGCAGCTCTACGGGGCAGACGTTCTCCTTATCAGAGAAGAACTTGAAGCTCCAGCTGACCTGTTGATGAATCCTCTCCATCCGGTGATCCTGGTGTAACTTTGATCTGTTGTCTGAAGACCGTGATCGTCATCTTTAAACTCCTCTTTCTTCTTCCATGGGTTAGCTTTTATTTAAAGCTTTGTTGATGCATTTCTTCCATTAAATCAAAGAGTCCAGCTGGTTGTTTTATGATCTCATTTATGACATAAAGTTAACCCTTTATTGGTCAGGTGACCAGTCGTGGTTTAAAACAGAACAACGTTAGAGGCAGCAGGAACAGGAAGTCTGGGCTGTTTTTGAGTCAGCAGACGTTTCGGTCTGGGACTCTCATGGATGCCATTTTTTCTTTCTTCATGTTGACCTCTGACCTAAACAAAGTGAGGTCTGCAGGGCTTTAGATGTTGTTCTGTGTTGTTTTGTTGCAGAGTTTCTTTAGAACGGGGCAGTTTTTGAGATCTTTTAGCCTCATTCATGGTGTCAGATGGGTTCTATTCTTCAGGTCTGGGTGTGGCTGGTGGAGCTGACTAATAACCTGGTTAATTCATCAGGTAAGAACCTCTCCACAGGGCCAGCTGGCTCCGATACTTTAGTTCAGTTGAAAACAGCATTAAGTTTTCATGTTTTCTTTGTCTGACTCTGAATCTGTGTGCTGACGTAAAATACTTTTCTCTGATTTGAACTCCTGGTGACATTTTAACTTTGGCCAGATTACATCATCTTTAATCAACATGTAAGACAAAAACACTTTAATAATTTAAACGGAACCTTTTCTTTTTCTCTCTCTCAAATGCCCTCAGTGTAATCAGATCAAGATGGGGAGCATTCTGCTGCTGTCCCATGATGCATCTCTCCGTAGCGTCGGATGACGGCGGTTTACGATCTGAGTTCTAATGAATTTAGGAACGCCTCAGAATTCTGACAACCTCACAAATAAAACATGAACACACTTGTTTGACCTGGAGAAACCAAAAATATTGAAAATAAAAAAGAGAGGGAGAGAGAAAAAACAAGTCAACAAATAATAAAAAACGATTTTAAAAACAAGAGATAGAAAAACGATGGAGGGCAGGTTGTTGAATCACAAGAGAAAAAGAGACGGCTGCAATGTGAGGAAAGAAAAGAGGGAGCGTCGGAGGAATATGAAGGGTGAGAGCGTGGAGGAAGAGTGCTATAAATAGATGGAGAGGTGAGGAAGAACAGAGTACGTTAAGGAAGGGAGGAAACTCGGAAAAACCCAAGAAAGATTAGCAGAATAAAAGAGTCTAAAACATTCAGCCTCAGGTCAGATGGCACCAGGTCAATCACTGACCTTTGACCTAGGCTGTCCTGGTACCAGGGTGGACATCCTGATGGTGTTCCTCATGGACAAACGGCAGAGCTCAGTCCAATAACAGAACACCACTCAGGTTCAGATGAAGACGTTCCTCCAGGTCACACCCCTCCAGGTCATGCCTCTCCAGGTCACGCCCCTCCAGGTCACACCCCTCCAGGTCACACCCCTCCAGGTCACGCCTCTCCAAGTCACGCCTCTCCAGGTCACACCCCTCCAGGTCACGCCCCTCCAGGTCATGCCTCTCCAGGTCATACCCCTCCAGGTCACGCCCCTCCAGGTCACGCCCCTCCAGGTCACACCCCTCCAGGTCACGCCTCTCCAGGTCATACCCCTTCAGGTCACGCCCCTCCAGGTCACACCCCTCCAGGTCACGCCTCTCCAGGTCATACCCCTTCAGGTCACACCCCTCCAGGTCACGCCTCTCCAGGTCACACCCCTCCAGGTCACACCTCTCCAGGTCACGCCCCTCCAGGTCACACCTATCCAGGTCACGCCCCTCCAGGTCACGCCCCTCCAGGTCATACCCCTCCAGGTCACACCTCTCCAGGTCACACCCCTCCAGGTCACACCCCTCCAGGTAAAGCTCCTTCAGGTCACACCCCTCCAGGTCACGCCCCTTCAGGTCATGCCCCTCCAGGTCAAGCTCCTCCAGGTCACGCCCCTCCAGGTCACACCCCTCCAGGTCACGCTCCTCCAGGTCACACCCCTCCAGGTCACGCCTCTCCAGGTCACACCTCTCCAGGTCACGCCTCTCCAGGTCACGCCCCTCCAGGTCACGCCTCTCCAGGTCACGCCCCTCCAGGTCACACCCCTCCAGGTCACGCCCCTTCAGGTCACGCCACTCCAGGTCACACCCCTCCAGGTCATGCCTCTCCAGGTCACACCCCTCCAGGTCACGCCTCGCCAGGTCACGTCTCTCCAGGTCACGCCTCTCCAGGTCACGCCCCTCCAGGTCACGCCCCTCCAGGTCACGCCTCTCCAGGTCACACCCCTCCAGGTCACACCCCTCCAGGTCACACACCTCCAGGTCACGCCCCTCCAGGTCATGCTCCTCCCAGGTCACACCCCTCCAGGTCACGCCCCTTCAGGTCACGCCCCTCCAGGTCACGCCCCTCCAGGTCACACCCCTCCAGGTCACGCCCCTCCAGGTCACGCCTCTCCAGGTCACACCTCTCCAGGTCACACCCCTCCAGGTAAAGCTCCTTCAGGTCACCCCCCTCCAGGTCACGCCCCTTCAGGTCATGCCCCTCCAGGTCACACCCCTCCAGGTCACACCCCTCCAGGTCACGCCTCTCCAGGTCACGCCTCTCCAGGTCACACCCCTCCAGGTCACGCCCATCCAGGTCAAGCTCCTACAGGTCACGCCCCTCCAGGTCACACCCCTCCAGGTAAAGCTCCTTCAGGTCACACCCCTCCAGGTCACGCCCCTTCAGGTCATGCCCCTCCAGGTCACGCCCCTCCAGGTCACACCTCTCCAGGTCACACCCCTCCAGGTCACGCCCCTTCAGGTCACACCTCTCCAGGTCACACCCCTCCAGGTCACGCCCCTCCAGGTCAAGCTCCTCCAGGTCACACCCCTCCAGGTCACGCCCCTTCAGGTCACGCCCCTCCAGGTCAAGCTCCTCCAGGTCACACCCCTCCAGGTCACGCCCCTCCAGGTCACGCCCCTCCAGGTCACACCCCTCCAGGTCACACCTCTCCAGGTCACACCCCTCCAGGTCACACCCCTCCAGGTCACGCCCCTCCAGGTCACGCCCCTCCAGGTCACACCCCTCCAGGTCACGCCCCTCCAGGTCACGCCCCTCCAGGTCACACCCCTCCAGGTCACACCCCTCCAGGTCACGCCCCTCCAGGTCACACCCCTCCAGGTCACGCCTCTCCAGGTCACGCCTCTCCAGGTCACACCCCTCCAGGTCACGCCCCTCCAGGTCATGCCTCTCCAGGTCATACCCCTTCAGGTCACGCCCCTCCAGGTCAAGCTCCTCCAGGCCACACCCCTCCAGGTCACGCCCCTTCAGGTCACGCCCCTCCAGGTCACGCCTCTCCAGGTCATACCCTTCCAGGTCACACCCCTTCAGGTCACGCCCCTCCAGGTCACGCTCCTCCAGGTCACACCCCTCCAGGTCACGCCCCTCCAGGTCACGCCTCTCCAGGTCACACCCCTCCAGGTCACGCCTCTCCAGGTCACGCCCCTCCAGGTCACGCCCCTCCAGGTCACGCCTCTCCAGGTCACGCCCCTCCAGGTCACGCCTCTCCAGGTCACGCCCCTCCAAGTCACGCCCATCCAGGTCACGCCTCTCCAGGTCACACCCCTCCAGGTCACACCCCTCCAGGTCATGATCCTCCAGGTCACTCCCCTCCATGTCATGCTCCTCCAGGTCACTCCCCTCTAGGTCACATGCATCCAGGTCACGCCCCTCCAGGTCATGCTCCTCCAGGTCACTCCCCTCTTGGTCACATGCATCCAGGTCACACCCCTTTAGGGACACTGATGGATGAAATAAATGTTCGTACTTCGTCTGCCAGACGTTTCTCGAGCTGATCCATATCTGCCTCCGCGAGATTCTTCTATTACTACTCTGTTGATACCGGCGTCAAGCCGGAAATGATCACGGGGTGTTGAGCCGACCAATCAGAGGCGTGCGCTCTCCGTCTCGTTCGACGGATAGTTAGAAAAGTGATCTCGACTCCGTCCGCCCTTGCGAGGCTGTCGGAGAGCTCTTGCATTGACAGATAATGGCGTTGTGTGTCTCTGTAACAACGCAGACGGAGAAGTATAAATCAGGCTTAACAACCCCCCCCCCCAGCCCCCCCAGCCCTCCACCTCTCATCTGGAGCAACTCCAGCATAGAGGAGAGTCCAAACCCCTCTCAAGGACTTGGGTTCCAGAGCCAACAGGTGTCGAGGTGTCAACCTCTTCCACAACCTCCAGCTCCTTGCCCAGCTGAGAGTGAACGTTCATGTTCCAATAACCAGTTTCTGTGTCCAGGGATCAGAGCTCCTGCCTCGGTCTGGTAACATTTCCACAACGCACTGGATCCTCCATGTTCCTCCTGCAGGTGGTGGGTCCACAGATCAATCTGTAAGTAAACGAGTCAGTAAAATTTTATTTATACAAAACCTTTTAAGATAAACATCACTAAGTGTTTCACAACAGACGTTAAAAATAAGAGACTCAATTACACATCAGCAGATTTAAAAAGATTAGTCTTAATCTGACTTTAAATGAAAACCACTTGAAAACCAGGAAGAGAGTTCCAGGAGACTCAGAAGGAAAGGCTCAGTCTCCTTTGGTTCTCGGTCTAGTTTTAAGGACTAGAAGCAGGTCTTGATCAGAGGACCTCAGGGACCTGGAGGGGGTAAGGATACAAAAGCCCACTGATGTAAGCTGGAGTCCATCCATGTCAGAACCAGAATCAGGAGCCAATAGCTGCATCAGCAGAAGAGTCACATGACAGTGGAGCATCTCATCATCAGATAAAATTCAGCATCATAGAATATGACATGACATCAGTTCAGATCCTGCTCTTCTGGGTTCCAGTGTAGCTTTCTAACCAATGGGGGTCCACAAGGCTCAGTTCTGGGACCTCTATTATTCTTGCTCTACAGTATATCCTTCATTTAGCTGGCATCCTTCAGCCCTTCAGGTCCCGCCAGGTGGACAGGTCCTCCCTTGTCCCCTGTCTGATCCAGGTCAGTACTGGTCTGTCCAGTGATATTTAGGTTCTGAATGCCAACAAGACAGAGACCCTGATCATTGAACCTCCAGAACTTCCTTTTAAAATCAGGTTGCTTCCTTTTACTCATCATCCACGTCCAACATCTAAATCTAGGAGTTTCCTACAGGTTAAATATAACATCAGTGTAATGGAGACTGAAGATGGTTTAATTATTGAGACTCCCAACTGAAAACTTGGAGCACAATTATGCAAGTGCGTTTGAAATGCAAAACTCTGTGCTGGTCCTGATCCCCTATCTAGGAGACTATGTACAGCATGTAGTGACTGTTTGAGTCTACTACTCTTCGGCGTCCTCCTTCGTGTTGGGGCGTTCAGGTTCATCAGGTGCAGCTGCACGTTCATTATCTCCGCTGCTCAGGTGTTGTTGACGATGTGCACATTTAATTAGACGGAGGAACCTCGTTAGCAGCGGCAATGAGAGTGTGGTGTTACAGCTCTACCTGTCCTCGCTGCCCCACTGACACTGTGGTTTTGACTGCACATAATTATCTTTGTCACTATTTTCCAATGTGTTTGTGAGCGTGTTGTTGATGGTAATTTATTGTTCATGTAATCAAATACTGCCATGTGCTCTGCATTTGCCCGGTGGCACATTTAGTGTTAATTAGGCTGCAGTGGAACAGTGTGGATGGAGAGAAGAGAGAAAAACGTGGAAAGTTGTTGACAGACAATCAACTTCTCACTTTCAGAGGAGCTAGAGAGAGTGGTGCAAATAGTAGGACGAGAAGCGCTGGTGGCAAACGGCTGCAGATCTGCAGCCAAGCCGAGCCTGTTTGGTGTCATTAGCAAGTTTTTTTTTGAGTGTGTGTGGAAGGAGGGATATTAATATGATTTGTCATCTCAACTTATGAACATATGAATCAGTGTTTACTAACGAGTGTGCAGCGCTGTCTTCAGAGACCCGCTCAGCTGAAGAGTTTTTATCCCAAATCCTGCTTTTAAACAAACCTCTGACTCCAGATTTCTACAACGAACAGAGAAATAAATCGTCATGGTTTTTGTCTTAATTAAATATCAAAAGGCTTGAAGGACTTGTCTAATCCCAGAAGTGTTTTTCTGTGTAAATATTTTTAATAAATATCTTCTGTTACACCGAACAGCCTCAGTTCAGAGAAATAGATTGTAGGTAATTCAGGACTGATGAGCTAACATCTCGTCTGAGTGAAGACCCATACCTTCTGGATCTCCTCTTCATTGCATCCTGAGCTCTTTCTCCTGCCACCTCCATGCTGATGACCTCCAACTGTACGTCTCCTTTAAGCCCCCTGAGACGTTGAAGCTACAGCTGTTTAAACTCTAATAGTATTTAGTTTAAATCTTAGGGTAAAAATGATTTTTCATGTCCTAATTCAATTTAGATGTAATGTTTTTAGTTTTCCTTCATTCATTCTAATAAACCTGAGCTTTAAAAATGTTTCATGTTTAACTTTAGAAGCTCAAGTCAGGATTTCTTTATTAAATTTAATCAATTTTTAACTGAATTCTGAGATGACAGAATTAAAATAAAGATATCTGATATTTTTAATTTGGGTTGATTTTTTATGTTCATGATATCATAAGTGTTTCTAATTTCTGTGACTAATTGTTTCCACATTAAACAGGTTTATTCCTGCTGCAGAAGCTCAGGCAGACAGGTGACCCCTGCGGGATTTCAACCATCAACCCTGTTAGTATTAAAGCTTTGCTTTGTTCCTGGGGGATGGCTCCATCTCTGCAACTGACTGCAGCAGTATGACACACACACACACACACACACACACACACACACACACACACACACACACACACACACACACACACACACACACACACACACACACACACACATTAGAAAGTATATATCCTGAAACACACATTGCCCCACCCACCAACACCTCCAGTGTGAATCCTCACACCTGGAGTACCAAACCAACCATCACACACAGACTCACAAACCATTACAGGTCACAC
This sequence comes from Callopanchax toddi, assembly GCA_006937965.1. Taxonomy (NCBI): domain Eukaryota; kingdom Metazoa; phylum Chordata; class Actinopteri; order Cyprinodontiformes; family Nothobranchiidae; genus Callopanchax; species Callopanchax toddi. The sequence goes on along the minus strand of SSNR01000254.1, from coordinate 491,629 downwards.
ACCCAGAGGGTTTCTGCTCCACCATCCACTGACTGAATGACACAAAAGTTTCAGATTTTAGTTCTTTTTAGCTGATTTTGTTGTTTTTGGAGAAAATTCTTAATTCTGATGTTCAAACCCAGACAGAGGGTCCAAACACTCACTGAGCCTCACAAACAAAGAGGGACAAAGTTTAGAGAGGAAGCCAGAGTTCAACAAGTGATGATTTCTGAGACACCTGCTTATTGTTGCTTGTGTGTGAAAAGAGCTCATTGTTGCCCCCTGAGGTCAGAAGGAGAATTGCAGTACCTTTGAAGCCAAAACAAACGAACTCCAAATCAACTCAGAGGAAGGATTTTTGATGTTTGTTTGTTCAGCCTATAGATATCATATATATTACTAGATATCTTACCAGATATTTAACCAGTGTGGGACCAGTCTATAACCAGTGTGGGTCAAGTCTATAACCAGTGTGGGACAAGTCTATAACCAGTGTGGAATCAGTCTATAACCAGTGTGGGATCAGTCTATAACCAGTGTGGAATCAGTCTATAACCAGGATGGAATCAGTCTATAACCAGTGTGGAATCAGTCTATAACCAGTGTGGGACCAGTCTATAACCAGTGTGGAATCAGTCTATAACCAGGATGGAATCAGTCTATAACCAGTGTGGAATCAGTCTATAACCAGTGTGGAATCAGTCTATAACCAGTGTGGGACCAGTCTATAACCAGGATGGAATCAGTCTATAACCAGTGTGGAATCAGTCTATAACCAGTGTGGAATCAGTCTATAACCAGTGTGGAATCAGTCTATAACCAGGATGGAATCAGTCTATAACCAGTGTGGAATCAGTCTATAACCATGATGGAATCAGTCTATAACCAGGATGGAATCAGTCTATAACCAGTGTGGAATCAGAAAATAACCAGTGTGGGACCAGTCTATAACCAGTGTGGAATCAGTCTATAACCAGGATGGAATCAGTCCATACCCAGTGTGGAATCAGACTATAACCAGTGTGGGATCAGTTTATAACCAGTGTGGAATCAGTCTATAACCAGTGTGGAATTAGTCCATAACCAGTGTGGAAACAGACTATAACCAGTGTGGGACCAGTTTATAACCAGTGTGGAATCAGTCTATAACCAGGAGGGAATCAGTCTATAACCAGGATGGAATCAGTCCATAACCAGTGTGGAATCAGACTATAACCAGTGTGGGACCAGTTTATAACCAGTGTGGGACCAGACTATAACCAGTGTGGAATCAGTCCATAACCAGTGTGGGACCAGACTATAACCCGTGTAGGATCAGTTTATAACCAATGTGGGACCAGTCTATAACTAGTGCGGGACCAGTCTATAACCAATGTGGGACCAGTCTATAACTAATGTCGGACCACTCTATAACATGTGTGGGACCAGTCCATAACCAGTGTGGAATCAGTCTATAACCAATGTGGGACCAGTCTATAACCAGGATGGAATCAGTCTATAACCAGTGTGGAATCAGTCTATAACCAGGGTGGGACCAGACATTAACCAATGATGAATCAGTCTATAACTAGTGTGGAATCAGTCTACAAGCAGTGTGGAATTGGTCTATAAGCAGTGGGGGACCAGTCTATAACCAATGATGAACCAGTCTATAACCAGTGTAGGACCAGTCTTTAACCAGTGTGGAATTGGTCTATAAGCAGTGTGGGACCAGTCTATAACCAGTGATGAACCAGTCTATAACCAGTGTGGAACCAGGCTATACCCAGTGTGGATTTGGTCTATAACCAGTGATGAACCAGTCTATAACCAGTGTGGAACCAGTTTATACCCAATGTGGATTTGGTCTATAACCAGTGTGGGACCAGGCTATACCCAGTGTGGAATCGGTCTATAACCAGTGTGGGACCAAGCCATAACCAGGGTGGGACCAGTCTATAGCCAATGATGAACCAGTCTATAACTAATGTGGGACCAGTCTATAACCAATGTGGAATTGGTCTATAACCAGTTTGGGACCAGTCTATAACCAATGATGAACCAGTCTATAACCAGTGTGGGACCACACTATAATCAGTGTGAGACAAGTCTATAACCAGTGTGGAATCAGTCTATAACCAGGATGGAATCAGTCTATAACCAGTGTGTAATCAGTCTATAACCAGTGTGGGAAAAGACTATAACCAGTGTGGAATCAGTCTATAACCAGTGTGGAATCGGTCTATAAGCAGTGTGGGACCAGTCTATAACCAATGATGAACCAGTCTATAACCAGTGTGGGACCAGGCTATACCCAGTGTGGAATCGGTCTATAACCAGTGTGGGACAGGCCATAACCAGGGTGGAACCAGTCTATAACCAATGATGAACCAGTCTATAACCAGTGTGGAACCAGACTATTCCCTGTGTGGGACCATATTATAACTAGGATGGGACCAGTCTATAACCAGTTTGGGACCAGTCTATAACCAATGATGAACCAGTCTATAACCAGTGTGGGACCACACTATAATCAGTGTGAGACAAGTCTATAACCAGTGTGGAATCAGTCTATAACCAGGATGGAATCAGTCTATAACCAGTGTGTAATCAGTCTATAACCAGTGTGGAATCAGTCTATAACCAGTGTGGAATCAGTCTATAACCAGGATGGAATCAGTTTATAACCAGTGTGAGACCAGACTATAACCAGTGTGGGACCAGTCTATAACCAGTGTGGGACCAGACTATAACCAGTGTGGAATCAGTCTATAACCGGTGTGGAATCAGTCTATAACCAGGATGGAATCAGTTTATAACCAGTGTGGGACCAGACTATAA
>SSNR01000254.1:460918-482029 GCA_006937965.1 Callopanchax toddi | reverse complement strand
AGTGTGGGACCAGACTATAACCAGTGTGGAATCAGTCTATAACCAATGTGGAATCAGTCTATAACCAGTGTGGAATCAGTCTATAACCAGTGTGGAATCGGTCTATAACCAGGATGGGACCAGACTATAACCAATGATGAACCAGTCTATAACTAGTGTGGAATCAGTCTATAACCAGTGTGGAATTGGTCTATAAGCAGTGGGGGACCAGTCTATAACCAGTGGTGAACCAGTCTATAACTAGTGTGGAATCAGTCTATAACCAGTGTAGAATCGGTCTATAAGCAGTGGGGGACCAGTCTATAACCAGTGGTGAACCAGTCTATAACCAGTGTGGAATCAGTCTATAACCAGTGTGGAATCGGTCTATAAGCAGTGTGGGACCAGTCTATAACCAATAATGAACCAGTCTATAACCTGTGTGGGACCATACTATAACCAGCGTGGGACCAGACTATAAGCAGTGTGGGACTAGTCTATAAACTATGATGAACCAGTCTATAATCAGTGTGGAACCAGTCTATAACCAATGATGAACCAGTCTATAACCAATGATGAACCAGTCTCTAACCAGTGTTGGACCAGTCTATTACCAATGATGAACCAGTCTATAACCAGTTTGGGACCAGTCTATAACCAATGATGAACCAGTCTATAACCAGTGTGGGACCAGTCTATAACCAGTGTGGGACCAGTCTATAACCAGTGTGGAACCAGACTATTCCCTGTGTGGGACCATATTATAACTAGGATGGGACCAGACTATAACCAGTTTGGGACCAGTCTATAACCAATGATGAACCAGTCTATAACCAATGATGAACCAGTTTATAACCAGTGTGGGACCAGTCTATAACCAATAATGAACCAGTCTATAACCAGTGTGGGACCAGTCTATAACCAATAATGAACCAGTCTATAACCAGTGTGGGACCAGTCTATAACCAATAATGAACCAGTCTATAACCAGTGTGGGACCAGTCTATAACCAGTGTGGAACCAGACTATTCCCTGTGTGGGACCATATTATAACTAGGGTGGGACCAGACTATAACCAGTGTGGGACCAGTCTATAACCTATGATGAACCAGTCTATAACCAGTGGGACCAGTCTATAGCCAGGGTGGGACCAGTTTATTCCCAATGACGAACCAGATCAGTCCTCTCTTTGGTCCCAGCAGCCTGTTGGACACATGTTCATAAAAATATCAGACAGGAAACATGATTTTTACTCCAACCAGCAGATTCCCACACAGCTGCTAACCTGAAACCGTCAGTTAGAGGAGGAGAAGCTCTACACCTTTTTGTCCCTCACTGGCCTCCGTGTTCAGTCATTCATGTTGCTAATTTATACATTAAATGATGCAAATGCGTTTTTTAGTTTACAATTATCAAGAGAAGCATTAGCATTGTATCAGGCACTGGCTTCATCTCCATGGCAACAGCACTAGAGGCTCATGGGCATTATAGTTCACAGGAATTAGTGTGTTTAACTTCAGTGGAACAGTTTGTGTGTGTGTGTGTGTGTGTGTGTGTGTGTGTGTGTGTGTGTGTGTGTGTGTGTGTGTGTGAGTGAGTGTATGAACAGAACAGGATTTACAGATATTAAATCATAAAACATCAGCGTGCTGTCAGTCTGAGGGGAATCTGTGTCTTCTGGAGTAGTTTAGTAGTTTACACACACACACACACACACACACGCACGCACGCACGCACGCATGCACACACACACACACACACACACACAGCACATAAAGCTCTGAGCAACAATCTGTGGTGACAAAAACACGCTACCTTCATTATCATCTCCCTCCTCCTCTTCCTCCCCGTCTCACCCCACACCTTCATCCCAGCAGCCTGCTGAACAGCTGAGGTGTCAAAGCCAAACAAGGCGAGGAGGAGGAGGAAGGGCTGGCGGTGGTGGAGTGGGGGGTTGTGGGTAAATGGGCTGGGTTCGGTTCCCACCAGCATCATAAACAGAAACTAAAAGCTGCCGTTTTCCTCTCAGGTGATTCCTCTGATTCACCTTCCTGACAGGTTGGATTGAACTATATTTTTATGGGATGTCGACTGTAAAATCAAACAATAATAATAAAAATGAGGCGCAAAGTTTTTAAAGACACTTTTCACCACTTCTTAATATTTGTTTAAAAACTCACAATATTGTATTGTATATTGAAACAGTATTATTTTATTAATAATGATCAAAATAAATATTTAGAGTTAAATCTGGATATTAAATTGCATTTTAAACAACGTTCATTCATCAAAGTTCTGCTTTTCTAAATGTAAATATGAAGAGATTAGAATAGAATGACTTTATTGATCCACAGTGGAAAAATTCACCTGTCACAGCAGCAAACACATGAGAATAAAAACAAGTAAATGACACAAATGAGAGTGTCATGTTTAAACTGAATATTTGTCTGAATAAATTCAGAAAACAGGATTACCTATAAAAATAAAATCAGGACTTTAGAAGGGGGATTTCTTCTCTCATGCTTTTATTTTGATATGATCATTCTGTTTTATAGCTAAATATTAAAAACTCCAAAAGTTCTTTTAAATTATTTAACCTTAAATATTTAGATTTGACTCTATTTGTTGTTTTCATTATAATTTAGATCAATGTCTGAATATTTTGTTATAATACATATTTTCTATGGAAAAGTGTTGAGAAATGCACTTAAAAAATTTGCATCTCATTTTTATTATGTGAAACTAAAAGTGTTCATTTGAAATGTGGACATCCCATAATAAAATAGAACTGTATTTCAAAGAATTAAAATCTTTATATAGGAATTAAACACATCAAAGGAAGCGCTGACTGTAAATTAAAAACGTATATATACTGTGTATTGATTATTGGTGGTTTTATAAATGGCTTTTCAAAATAAAAGTTTGGTAAAGCATTTGTAGATGTGTGATGATCCAGGGTTTGTTGTTGACTAAAGAAACAGGTTTTCCTGTTAAGTTTTATTTTTGGAGATTTGAGGTTTTTTCTTACGGTAACAGCCGCGCCAACTTTATTTATAAAGCACTTTAAAAACAGCCAACACTGACTAAAGTGCTGAACAAAAAGCATAAAACATTAAATCGGATGAAATAAAAATGAAATAAGTTAAAAGCACGTTAAAACAAATAAAACACTAAAATAAAATTTAAAAAATGTCAACAACTCATACTGGGTCAAAAGTGATTTGAACATTTCCAGTGAGGAAGCCTTCCTAATATGTGATGGCAATGAGATCCTACACTTTAGGAGCAGTGACAGCGAAAGCCCTGTCCCCTCTGAGCTTACGTTGTGTCCTCGGTACGGACAGGACAGTGGCGGCTGGTGACATTTTTTTTGTGTGGGTCGCATTTTTGCAAGTGAGTTTTCAGATGCACAAAAAAAAATCACATATCATCACCACTAGAGCAGGAAATGAAGCAATATATTTTCATCTGACTGAAAATGTTGCTGGTAAAAATCCCTACCACCAGTTCTATAAAAATGAGGCACTGTTAGGTCTAATTCTACACATCAAACAGTAAATAAATTATAAAGTCTTCATAAGGAGACCTTAGAATAATATAAATATAATCAGATACAAATAAAAATAAAAAAAACAACCACAATGTGGTAAGAGCTTTAAAGAAAAAACAACCTGACTTAAACAAGGTCAAAAACATTACTTAATATTCACAATTAGCTTTCTACTGACACCACAAACAAACAAATACATCTCTAACTAATACAGTCAGATAATTAATGTTACAATTCAGACAACAACCACTAACCAAGCAAGTCATGACAATCAGCTCAACTAATGAAGTGAATTAACAACAAAATAAAGTCAAATCCACTGATAAGTCCCATCAAAATAAGTTAAATTATGATTTTAGGACACTCACACAAAACTCCCATAGGCCGCCAGGCGTTTTAAGGAAAAGTAACAAAAACTCCTGAAAATGGGTTAAACTACATGAACCAAAGTATTCATTCAACAGTTTAAGTGTTCCTCTAACATTCGGCCACAACAATAACAAAGACATGTTGCTGTTTAAGGTATAAATTCACTCATCAGGACTTAGAGAAGCAGGCCTCTGCCATTAGCTGATAGGCGTTTTGAATGGGGACAATCTGAGACAACCACATTGTTAATAAAAGAAAAGAAAAAACAAACAAAGTCACTCACACACATGGAATCAATCGGCTTTTGGTCACAAGCTGCCAAGAAATCATGCCGTGTTTCAGGGTTGATTGAAACTGGAACCACTTCCTGGTTGAAACCTATTTCAGGGTCTGGTTTTACCGAAGCGTGAACTAGAATCTGGTTTTATGGGCCGATCCCACCGTCTGACCTCTGACCTCTGACCAGCTGATACCAGCTTGTTAGTAAAAACAAAACCTCTTGATTCAAGTCTCTTCTGAGGCCAAACCAGATGTTTACCTGATTAAAGCCATACTCAGTAGCCAGGTAAACAAACGAGGTCTCGCTAGCTATTTTACAGAAACTCGTCTCGGTGAACTCACCCCTCCCGTCAGGTAAAATCCATACGCCAGCCTCCCGCGGACATGGGACCACGGTTTGCAAAGGTGACAAAGCGGAGTCTAACTCCAGCTACAGAAACGTTTCCCCAGCTTTTATTCTTTTCACCTCCAAACGTTTTTAGTTTTCTGCTAGCTGAAAATGTGCTTTTTTGGGGGGTACTCTGGTATTTTTATCTTAAAATGGAATCACCCGCCAGCTCTCTGTCCTACTTCTACTTTCACTTTCACTTCCGGGATGTTCTGCCCCAAAATGTGTCCGGGCGGATTAATGCCAATCCAAGCAGTGAGGAAATGCGGCAGACAGACAGCTGGATTGAACTGTGGGACAACTACTTTATTGATTTCTTTCGAGTTTTTTTTAATCTCCACAATATATTTATGGCTATACTATGTTGGAAGGTTGTTAAGAGGCTTTAAAAAAAACGTTAAAAGCTACATTGTTTACCTGGTTACTGAGTATGGCTTTAATGATGGAAATGAATTTCTTTTAGACTTGAATCTGTTGGTCAGTTTCAGACGTTTAGAGCAGAATCCACCAAACTAAAGTTTGGTTTTGTGCATCCAGCTCAGACCTGCTCATAACCAAGGATCCTTTCAGATGTTTTGACCTTGAAAAACACTTGAGGTGTTTGGTTTCCCACTTCCTGCTGCAGCTGACTGTTTGTGGACGACAGATCGGCCCCGGGGCCCTGCAGGTGTCTGAGAGGAGCAGAAGAAGGAGGGAGTTCAAGGAAAGCCTGGGAGGAAGAGAAGAAAGACGGACAGGTAGGAAAACAAACGGATGAGCTGAGTTTGTTTATTTATGCTGCAGAAACACAAAGACTCAGAGGACCACAGCAAAGAGGGATTCTGGGTAAAATCACAGGCTCTATGAGGGGCCAGTATCACCCTGGATGTTAAGCTCCGCCCCTTTCATGTCAGTTACACAAAACATCAAAGTGCACCTGAAATGTACAGCTGTGTATTAAAAACATGACATAGATGAATGGATACATGGATTTTCTGTCTTATTTTATTGTCGATTCACAAAATAGTTTTTAACCATAAAATAAATGTTTGTTTTTTAGGAGGTTTTATAAAATCAGTCCTGGATGTGTTCAGAGTTATTCAAAGTATTACTTCAACCTGTAGTATTTTTTATTTCATTTATTAGTTTTTTGTGTTTATTTAAAACCCTTTAATGGATGGAAAGTTGTATTTTTTTACCACAGTCCTGGTTTTAGTTTTCAGATGGGAGGTCGGCCCAGTGGTTAGATTAACATTTTAGATTTATCGTTTTCAAAGTTTTTGATGTGTTTTTAATCTTTTTTCTAATCAGGTGATAAACATTTCCTAACCATCATGTTTAAAGAACAGAACATTTCAGATGAACACTTTTGATGTTTTAGGGTTTGTTTAGGTAGGAATTTGAAATAAAAAGGTAATTAGAGAAAGGATAATCTCACCAATGACCTTTGACCTTCCAGTTACAGGATGCTGTGTTTCGTCGTCATCGTCGGTGCTAATTACTGCAGCAACAGACGGTCGGCTCTCCCACACCTAGCAGGCTCTGGGGCTCGCTGGCAGCAGCGTGACGAGGCAGATAATTTTGGAAATTCAGTTTGTGAGAAGATTTCACAGTTTGCCTCCTAATGTTCTGATTCTCTGGCTCCGGCTTCAATCTGACAGTTTGTGTTCAGTCAAACAGTCGCTGATGAGCTGACACACCACGAACCGGAGCGTTTGTCGAGCGGCGAAACCGAGATGTTCTTTTAGGGTTTAAACGGCTGATCTCGTTTATAAAGTCAGTACCAACAGTCAGAGGACGACTGAGACCAACCAGCACCATGATGGTTTCAGGAAAGTTTCCTGACTGATTTAGTTCAAAGCTGAAACCAGACCAGGTTCTGAGATCTGCTCTAATGGTGGGGAGGAGCTCAGAGGTCAGATGAAGAAAAACAAAGGACATTAGAATCAAATCAGAGAGATTCAGGCTCCATCAGCATCAAACTCTCTGTCCAACTCCAGGATTCATAGGACAGAACTGATTAGTCAGCAAGTTTTACACAAGATCACCTCTGATCTGGAAACTCAGCATTTCCTGCAGCTCAGTGGGTTTAAACATCTGTTACCATGGAAATAGAGACCGAGAGGCATCTGTTACCATGGAAATAGAGACAAAGAGGCATCTGTTACCATGGAGACAGAGACAGGTTACAGGTAAAACTCCTCCATGATCCTTCTAAATCAAAACTGAACCTGATCTTTAGATCCAAAACATGAATACTGGAAAATCTCTGTAGAAAACCGAGGTGTAAAAAGTCAACAATTCTACAGAGGAGGTTCAGAGTGTCAGGAACCCTAACCCTTGTCTAAATTTATTTATTTTTTATTTATTTATTTATTTACAGGAACCTCCAGAGGAACCTAAACCTAATCAGGAACCTCCAGAGGAACCTAAACCCAATCAGGAACCTCCAGAGGAACCTAAACATCATCAGGAACCTCCAGAGAAACCTAAACATCATCAGGAACCTCCAGAAAAACCTAAACATCATCAGGAACCTCCAGAGAAACCTAAACATCATCAGGAACCTAAACCTAATCAGGAACCTCCAGAGAAACCTAAACATCATCAGGAACCTCCAGAGAAACCTAAACATCATCAGGAACCTCCAGAGAAACCTAAACATCATCAGGAACCTCCAGAAAAACCTAAACATCATCAGGAACCTCCAGAGAAACCTAAACATCATCAGGAACCTCCAGAGGAACCTAAACATCATCAGGAACCTAAACCTAATCAGGAACCTCCAGAGGAACCTAAACATCATCAGGAACGTCCAGTGGAACCTAAACCTCATCAGGAATGTAGCGTAATATAACCTGTTTTTATTGTTATAATACGGACACACTTCTGCAAGGTTTTTAGCTTAGTTTATGTCGGTTTTAATGCTAAGCGATGCTAGCTACCTTCACTAAACTAATTGTTATGCAGGATATCTTAGGTTCTTGTGATTCAAAGGGAAGACCTACGTACGTTATATTTGGAAGTTATAACCCAGAAGCAGACTTAGACTACAGTTATTTTATTAAAGAAACAGATTGAACGAACAGACAGATATGAGGTAGATGGTGCATCTTAAGAGATTCTTCTGATGTTATTAAGCTGAGAGTTAATGACGAGAGCCCGTGAGATATAAAATATCTCTAGGGAGTCTGAGATAGTTATGAGGGGAGCTGAGACTAAGTTGACAGGAGTGTTATTTATCAAGAGCCTCGATTTACCAGATCGGAGTTGGTACCTGCGGCGACCGCTCCAAGATCGCCTCGGCGTGGTAGGTGGAGGTTCGTCTGTGGGTTGGTTGGTTGCCTTGATGAACCTCGGATTATCCCAGGTGGCCCGGAGGCCGCCCAAGGCACTGAAGCGTCTGATGAGTCGGTCAGCAGCTCCATGATCGGCTGGTGGAAGAGGCTAGCATGTTCTTCCCCATGGCAGGTGAATAGAAGCAGACGGATGGTGTCTGGCTTCGAGCCGGGGGAACCTCGACTGTCTGGGGCTAGAACCCAAACGGGTCAGTCGGCATCTGAGCGTACTGTGTAGCTGAGGAACGGTCGCTTCTCGTCTCATTGCTGGCTGAACGAGAACTCACTGGCTTCCAGGCAGGAAGTCTGACAGAGGAAACTTTTGGACGCGTGGCCCAATGGGAAGGAGTTACCAAGTCACGTGGTTCTCGTCATTAAGGAACCCAGGCAAACTTAGATGGATTATTAATATGCTTTAACCTTTTAGCAAAAGTAGAAACATGAAATAATACTGATGCAACATCAACATTCATTAATACTGGAAGAAAATGAGTTAATCACATTAAGACATTTCTGGACAGTGGATTAAAGGTAGTGTCTTTTTAGAATGAGACATCAAAGAGTCTTTGAGTTTAATTATTAACGAAAGAACGTCTGAGTCTTCCGACACGACCGGGTCCTGGAAGGAATGTTGATTCAGGTTACAACATAATAAAAGAGTCATTTTAATCCAAGTTATTGGGAAAAAGATGAGTTATTGTATTGATGAACCAGATGTCAGAATTCAGAGATAGTAACGCCTTTGCCGGCGCTACAGGAAGCTCCAGAGGAACCTAAACATCATCAGGAACCTCCAGTGGAACCTAAACATCATCAGGAACCTCCAGAGGAACCTAAACATCATCAGGAACCTCCAGAGGAACCTAAACATCATCAGGAACCTCCAGAGGAACCTAAACATCATCAGGAACCTCCAGAGGAACCTAAACATCATCAGGAACCTCCAGTGGAACCTAAACATCATCAGGAACCTCCAGAGGAACCTAAACATTAAAGAATCTTTAAACATCTCATTGTTCACCAGGATGTTTTTCCCCGACAGGGAAGGTGAGACAATCTGAAGCTTTAATGATCAAACTGAGGTTTTATTCACACAAAAACAACCTCCACTTAGTCTCCTCCCTCCTCTGCTGCCCCTGCTGATTAAACAAGCACACAGATCAGACCAGACCCACAGCCCAGCGTTGGAGTCCTGCTCCGTGTCAAACTTCCTCTCCTCTAAACACAGGATCATTTGAGTGGAACCATATGTATGTTCATCTGCTGCGTGACGCCGGCAGACCGGCCGACGTCTCCGACCACAGAGGTCTGATCTTAAAGCGAGTGGCCATCTGTCCATCTCCTCTCTGAGGTTTCTCAGCACTTCAGGGCACAGCCGGTGGAGGACAGAGGGCCGGGGACTCGGCCCGTCCACCACACTCTGGGACAAAAGAGTCCCCAAAGACAAGAAAAGAACAAGAGGTTGTCCAAGTAGGCCCTCTGAGACCAGGACGAGTCCTTCAGAGAGCGGGATCAGAGAAAACTCCAGATTAGAGGCATCAGAAGACGTTTCAGAGACAGTTTCATTAAAACAGTTTCTGATACAACAATAAGTCTAAAAGTAAAAAATTAAAAACTTAAATAAACAACAAAGAAAATAAAAACAACAGAAAAATGTCGTTTCAGACCCCGACAGCCCTCAGTGGTGTTTCTGTGACGCCTCAGAGAGTTATTGCATTTTATACATAGAAGATATTTAGTATTTTTAAATTTAAAGCACACTAAATAACACGTCGTCAGTGCTTTTGTTGTACAAAAACAAAATTATACCAAAGATTACATTAAAATGTCGTTTTTTTCCTCCTGCTTCAGGAGTCGTGTGACTGTGGATCGTCCTCCTCCTTCACTGTTCACTGTTTGGATCGACTGACTTGATTTACTTCTTATTTTTCCCTGTTAACCTACTTTACTGCCTCTTGTCTTCAAGTCATTTTGTTATACCGTTTTTTTCTGCTCACTTATAAAAGAAACAGTTCAGGTCTTCATCGGTTTTCAGCTAACTCTTTCAGCACTCGGCTTTCCGACTGCAACTTTTTTATTTTAATCATAAATATACTCAATATACGGTAATTTACTATATGAAAATAAACAATAACAAATACTAAAACCAACCTGTTAAAGAGGAGGAGTCATGGATGTAGGTCAGGAGCAGAGAGGAGAGAGAGGAAGCTTCAACCATCACTCCATCCATCCTAACGGGGAACCTGAGGTCTCTCCTGAACCAGAGGGACCAGCTTGAAGCTCTGATGAGGATCCATCCAGAACACCATGTGTTTCACTGAGACCTGGTTCAGGATCAGATCCAGACTCCAGCAGATGATACCAGCAGCAGACCACCACAGAAGATCATTCCTACACAGTAAAAACACCAGAGTAAAATCAACTCTAGAAGAGTAAAATAAACTCTAGAGACTCTCTCAGAGTCTATTTTACTCTGGTGTTTTTATGTCTACAGATACTACAGTGAGTTTATGAAGAAACGTCAAAGTGTTACTGAAACATCTCACTTCCTTCTGGGGTTACAGTAATAAAGCATTTTTGATTGATAAGATAATAAACCTAAAACCTGAACCTTTGGGCAGTTTGAGGTTTTTCCTCATGAGATTCTTAGCAGTTTGATCTTTAGCCTCAGAAGGACAGATGGTTTGGTCAGGGAGGGTTCTGCTTGATTCAGTGATTCTATAAGTTTAGTTCTTTAAGAACCACTTTCTCCACAGAGGCCACAATGAGGCTGAAAGAGGAGGGAGGAGCTGTGGAGGAGCAGCAACTGTCGTCTGACTCAGAGTCGGCGTGACATGAAACCCACATTGGGGCTTCAGCGCCGATAACCCCCGGGAGCGTACGCTCACCTCGGCACAGGAAGTGATCAGCACAAGCCTTTCCTGCTAATTGAGGAGGAGATAAAGGGTTGCACAGACCTGCCGCAGCCCGACAAATAACAGAGGCGTTTAGAAAATAAGAGGTGGACGGGCCCCGACAGCGGGGACCCCTTTGTGTCGGCACAACTCGAAGGAGATCAGCAACGGGGCGGGGGGGTCTGCTGGACTAATCCCAGAGGAACAAAGTGGGATTATCAGGTTCCCAGCGGCATGGGGCTATTCCTGCTATAACGTCATTAGAGGGCATTAAAGCGCGCTGCTTTTCTGTCCCTTCATACGAGTTAAAAGCCTGCAGGAGATCAGCCGACTACCAGCTCTAATTGACAAACCGGTGATGTTATCCCCGCCGGCACTTTGAGCACCGAACAACAGAGGCACAAAAAGGATTAGTAACGCTGATAGGTGCAGGCGGGGAGGGAGACTTTAACTTCCTCCTCAGGAGGCTTCTGGAGGTCACATTAAGATGTTGAGGAATGCTTCGCAGCACCGAGCTCAGATCCCAACATCTTTAATCTGACTGCAGGTTCCAACCACGGCTTCTGAGACGGGGCTGCGAGGTTGATGAAGTTACTTTGGATCAGTCCTTCCTCCCAGGACAAAGCTCCAGATCATCCAGGTTCATCATCAGCGAACAGCTTCAGGAGACCGGAGGACCTCAGAGGGAGAGACTTGGACTTTCTCCAGACCTGAACCCCATAGAAAACTTATGGATCAGCTCCATGTAGAGGCTGCTAACTCTGAACCCCAGAACCTGAATTACCTGAGGGCCCTTTGAGGAGAGTGTGATGTCATGACTCAGCAGACAATCAGTGGACTGTGGACAGCAGGAGACGATGCTTCAGGTCACATGGCCAGATACTGAGACATGGACATGTTTAGTTGGGGTGTCTCCTCCACTGCTGCTGGTTTTGTGTGTTTGAGACGAGGACATCACCATAACATGTTTCTACTGAGACGTCCTGCTACTGTATACACACATATATGTACTGGTAATGGCTGTCAGCTCTTTTTAATGCCGTTCTCTTAGTTTTTCACACATGTGACATTCACCTATCGGTCTACACGAGAACCTGCATTCTAGTTTTGTCTCCTGTGTTGCTGTAGGGTCTCTGTGACCTTTGACCTGCCTCCATAGCAGAAGTGTTGTAGTGGTCATGTTCTGGATAAAGGTTTTAGTCTATCCCGTCGATATGAACCCAGTAACTACCATGGTTCATCGAGGTCAAAGGTCACCTGCTGGCAGAGAACTTCCTCCTCCTCGCTAAAGGTCAACCATGCCTGGTAGCTTCAAGTGGAGCTCTACTACGCTCAGACAGCCTCAGATAAATGAACTGAAGGCCCTAAAATACCACATATACATATATACATACTGTACATACATAAAGCTTCATGTATTGAGAGCTCTTTATTCTGTTTTTAACTTTAAAAGTTGTTTGAACTTTGTCTCAGGTTCCTGACGTCACTGTGGATAAACTTCTTCAAGTTGCAGTAAATTAGATGAAATCTAAACAGAAAATCGGTTTTGTAGAAATCCATCCTGCAGAGCCTCACACTCCAAACTCTGCAGAGAAACAAGTCCACCTTATGTCCCTCTGGAGCCCCCGTAATCGCAGGCCGTAATTAAAGGATGATTAAGAGGCTGGAGCTTGATGAATGGGAGCCTAAATAGTCTAAATACCCCATGCTGCTCTGCTGTTGGACGCAGCGTGGAGGACTTAATTGATTCAAGCTAATCAGCGGTCAGAATTAAAACTGTCACAGTTGTCTGGGAGAGGCGAGAAGGGGGGAGGAAAGTGAGAGGAAACGAGGGGGAGGAGGAGAACAGAAGGTTGAAAAGACGATGTTGGGGGAGGAGGAGGAAGGATGTGTGTTATTGTGGAGGGAAGAAGCAGCTCGGCAGAAGGCGTCTCGGATCGTCCTGCATAAATTAAGGAAACACTCTGAAACACATTGGCGGATATTAAGGGAACAGTTTGTTGGACAATTAGGTGAAAGGAGGACTCATTAGAGCCCAACGCAACGCCATGACACGTCTGAGTCCCCAGCGCCCAACAAACATCCCGACTTTCACTCTGATCTGAAATCAGCAAAAATATCAGAGGGGCTCACGGGGCCTCCAGAAAGGGCCCAATAAACCAGCAGGTATGGCACGTTCATTAAACGCTTGTTTGATTTGGTTTTACTGGATCTGGTAGATAGGGTTAGGGTCTGACACTGACATCAGTGCTGATCTGAAACATTTCCACACTCATCTTCACTAGATAGTCTGTGGAGGAGGGACTCACAGGTGTGAGATCTGATAGGCCCTCCTCCTGGTTCATTGTCCAATAAGACACTGGCTGACTGGCCAATGAAACCACAAACAATCTGTTTAATGAAAAAAAAACCCTCCTTTATTATGTTTTTAAACCTCGTGATGGAGTCACATCAGGATACAGACGTGTAAATCAGGATAAACAGGGCGGAATTAGCTCAGTTTGTAGAGTGGCCGGTCTGGTAACCGGAGGGTTCGATCCCCAGCTCTGTCTGGGTTAGATTGTCGTTGTGTCCTTGGCCAAGACACTTCACCCAACTTGCCTGTGTGACTGTGTGGGAATGTTGATGGTGGTCAGAATGGTAGCCTCACTTCTGTCAGACTGCCCCAGGGCAGCTGTGACTGCAGATGTCTGTCATAGTTTACCACCACCAGAGTGTGAATGAATAATGCAACATCTGTGAAGCGCTTTGAGTGGTGGAAAAAGCGCTGTATACTCTAAATCCAATGCATTATTATTATTATTATAAATACGTCTAAATCAGGAGCTGAGCTTCTCTAAGCCCCGCCCATCTTTCTTCTCCACACATTTGTGAGACGTTGGTGGTCTTCAGGGTCTCAGATGAAGGGAGTAAAAAAAGACATTTGTTCTCGTTGATCAACCATCTACAAAGTAACTGTCGTGCTTTGCCTGTAGCTTCACCATGACTGTTTGCTAACGTTTGTGAGGACGAGCTCTCCTGTGGTTTTTAAAGGATGTTTTTAAGGTGGTTTAAGGTTTTAAAGGTTTTTAAGGTGGGCTCAGGTAGACAAAGGTGCTCTGATTGGCTCTGTCCTCTAGAGAGGAGTGGTCTGTTCCCTTCTTGACATCAGCAGGGGAAAGATTTAGAAACCACCCGTTTTAGCATTAGCTCAAAACACATTTCCCTAAAATGAAACAGGAAGGGAAAATGGTGAAAATATTTGAACACTTTTGGGTCTCAGACACAGTCTGTGGGACTGAATCAAAGTCCAGTTCTTCTCTTTAAGCAGCTAAATGAGCAGAGCTGAATCAGAAAAGTCTGATTTGAGTTCGTATTAAAATAATATTGCTCCAACTTTATCACTCGTTACCATGACAACAAACCTCAGACTTTAGGGTTTACTCCTGGGAATTTACAATAAACTAAACAAAGTATCTGATGACCTAATTTTGTGTGTGTGTGTGTGCGTGCGCGTGTGTGTGTGTGCGTGCGTGCGCGTGTGTGTGCGTGCGTGCGTGCGTGTGTGTGTGGTTAGTTAATGATGGAAGCCAAGCTGCAGGTCCAGATGTTCAGCAGGAGGGAACCAGAGCTCCTCCTTCATGTGAATCTCAGCTCAACAGTCAAATCTGTCAAAAATCAAATTTGGATTTTTTCCTTTTGAGAAATAAAACTTAGCTATTTAAAGGATAAATGACAAAAACTGACTTTTTATTCTCTTGAAAAGGTTAGTCTGGTTGTCTGAGAAGCTTCATCACGTCTGAGTACCAAGGCTGAAACTGCAGGGAGAACTTTACAGTAAATTTAATGAGATCTAAGTGACTCTCATTAATGAAGTCCACATTGGCTTTCCATACCTCTGTTCTGTCTGCTTCACTGGACTTCAGTGGATGAATCATCTCAAATTCACATTTTATGTTTGTTTTTAATCTGATTTGACCTGATTTTAACTGATTTCTTTGAACTTATCGTGTCTTTTTGCCGTCTGTCCTGGAAGACGTTGAACGTTTTAATCTCATGATTGAAGGTTGCACTTTTCTGTCTATTTGATAAAACTCACGAGATGAGAAACAAAACATTTAATAAATGATAGTAATTTTGTCTCAACTTACTAGGATTCAGATATTTTACACTGAAACAAACAGACTCACGTCCATCGTCATACTGAACAGAACTCCAGTGTGTGGTTCCAGTATGGGGTTTAAGCCCCGCCCCCTCCATTTGAATGAACGAGACAAAAATACATGTCTGATCATTTTCTCTGATTGATTCCTCGCCTTGATGCTTGAACACGTTTATTGTAATTAGTTTCTTGATGCTTTACACCACCACAGTGATGTTCAGATGAGTGGATGAACACTAATAAATGTTTTAGCCGAGCAGGGGAGAGGCTACCTGACACACATGCAGGTGTGGCGTGCGTCACACACTCATCAGGCTGTCCCTGAAGGTGTGCATTAGCTGTGTTTAGAGTCTTCAGGGAGCTAGTTAACTAGCAGCCTAAGGGTCATCATTAGTGAGTCTAAACTCCCAGAAAACAGAGTAAACAAACAAAGAAACACAGCTGTGACTGTTGTTGACATGAAAACCAATAATATGTTCCGATTTTCCACTTTGACGCATGCAGCTATACGTAGTTCAGCTTCAGAGAGTCAACAGGAAGCAGCTTCAGCCCTGAACTCATCGGCTGAACCACTGGTTTACATCTGAACAGGAAGAAGACCAGTGAGACAAAGACGTCTCCCTGTGGGACACCAGATTTCTTCAGCTCTGCAGCCTCTGGAAAACAGAATCATTTCCTCTGAGATGGTTTCAGACTACAAAATGAACAGAATTATTATGTCTAACTCAACGTTGTCTGTTACAGGTTTTAATAATTTTACAAATCAAAGGAACTATTTAGACCCACAGCTGTTGGTTTAGCTGCAGCCTTCTGACCTCTACCTGTTAGCACAGCAGCCTGTTGCGGTTTGGAGCCTTAAAGATGGCTCCTCCTGAGGATTTTATGAACAGCGTTAAATTCAAAGCTGTGTAAATCTTGACTGATGTTTCTAAACCTCACTCAGCAGAATTTAGAACGCAGGATTCTGCTGGCTAGTCAAATCAGGAAAGACGCTGCTGCAGATCACTGATGAATTAGAGACAACGTTTTAGGCTCTGGGGGTTTAGGGGTCTGACTCCATCCATCCATTTTCATAACCACTTCATCCAGCGAGGGTTGAGGGGATCTGGTGTCTCTCCAGCAGTCAGGAGGCGAGAGGCGGGGTCAGGTCACTAATTCATCACTAAATGGTGTGTTTGTAACAGTATCATGCTAAACTGTATTGTTTTACAAACAGGTAATATAGTTTTCTAACGTTAGTGGGACTTTTTTTTAGCAAGAATTGTTTGAAATACCTCAACATTAGCTGCTAATTTGTCACCAATCTGCAGCAGCGTTTCTCCTGATTGCTCTTGTCAGAGGACTGCTTCTTGTTTCTAGAGGCTCCACCCACTTTGAGTGATGTTACTGGTGGGTGTGGTCCTTCCTTTAGATAAATACCTGATAGAACGCCACTACAGAATGAGCCAAACGTCTCCTTAATGGTCATGGGACTCCTCAGGGATGTGAACTTGGTCCCCTGTAGTTTTAATTTGAAATGATTGTCAGAACCAGACTTTAAATGAAAGTAACTGGTGTAGAAAATATACAAAAACTAAACATCCAACAACCAGATCCTAGAAGTCCCTCCAACTGTAATCAGATTACAAAGCAACAGCAGCCATTACTCTCTGTACAGAAACCACAGCAACACCCTCTGACTCACAGCAGTCAAACAAAACACATTGGGTGTGACATTCCCTCTAGAGGAAAGAACGTTCGGATTTATAACGTTTGTTTTTTAAACCTCTAAAAGTCAAAATGATGACGAGTGATGATGAGGAAGAAGAGCTCGTCCAATCTAAACAAATCAGACATTTTTAAACTGTGTTGTGTTGAAGTTGGTCAAAGCATGGTCAAAGCTGCAGCTGGTGTGTGTGTGTGTGTGTTAATTGCGACCCGTGGGCTCTGTGTCAAGGCTTGTTATAATTATCTGTGTAATTGTCGTGTATTTTGTAAAGTGCCAGATCATTTGATTCAGGATTAGAGCTTCTCACCTCCAACGGCCGGAGGTGATGCTCTCTCTCTCTGTCACACACACACACACACACACACACACACACACACACACACACACACACACACACACACACACACACACACACACACACACACACACACACACACACACCTCGTGTGTGTCCGCGCCCACACCTGAAGGTGCTGCAGTCGTCATCAGGAGGTGAAAAGGTTAAACCTCCATGTTAACGTCTCACAGACACTTTCTCACCTCCCCTCCTGCTCCAGCGTTCTTTTTGTTCACCTCGAGTTAAGAAGGATATCAAGTCACTTGTCCATCTGTGATGCTGACTGTGTGAAGCTACACACACACACACACACACACACACACACACACACACACACACACACACACACACACACACACACACACACACACACACACACACACACTGATTTACATGTATGATTTCTAGACAAACCTCGCTGCAGACTTAAGCAAATGAACACATGCTAATAGATTTATTTATGGAGATATAAAATCCTTCAGAGCTCCCGGGTTCCCTGCAAAGCGTGTCGCCCAAATTCAATCACGTCAACAACAATAGTACAACAACAACCTGATTATTCAGACTCACTTAATCAGCGCTTTGATGCACAACACTGGCAGGATTTAGGATCACAGGGGGGTAAAACCTGAGCTGCAGCATTCATTTAAACCCTGATGAAGCAGCTAAACCTCCCCCGAGGGCTGCAGAGCTGAAGAGGAGGAAAACACTAACTGCAGGTAAAACAAAATGAATGAATCTGATACAAAAACACCAGCTCTGCCTCAGAAACCCCTCTGGATCCAGGAGACATCACCTCATCATCAGGAGGGGCAATTTAAAGAGATCAGACTTCCATCTGTTTAAAAGACTAAAATCATGATGAGGACCTGGATTAGTTTAACCTCTAAACATCTAAAAACTGTTTAACAAAATAAACGATGTAACCTTCACCTATGAGGAATCTCACACACACACACACACACACACACACACACACACACACACACACACACACACACACACACACACACACACACACACACACACACACACACACACACACACACACACATTGTGTCAATATTGGCACAAAGAGCATCCACGTGCTTCACAGCTCTTTGGTATTGAATGACCTTTAAATAAATCTGGAGTGGATGAAAACAGGAAGTGAACGTTACTAAAAACACAACTAAACTAAGAGGTCTTCTCTCTTTAGAGCGCTTAATCCTCTAAAAGTCCACGTTCAGCCCTCTAAACACTTCCTGTAACAACACTCACAGGTGTGTGTGTGTGTGTGTGTGTGTGTGTGTGTTGTAACACTCGTCAGGCTGACAGAGCTGTAACTCAGTAACTTGTCTGAACAGTATAAGAAATGTAAAAATTCTCAGAGCCTCCAGACGCAGCTGACAGAGTTCTGATGAGAGCAGGAGGAGATCAGATTGACCGTCACTGGCTCTGTTTAGCTCGGTTTCACGTTGGCCCTGCTGGGCCGAGTCCAGAACCAACAAGGTGTGTGCTGACGGTGTTTACATACCACGCCGGTTTGTGATTGGCAGTTGGCAGGCTGCTTCCTCTGCTGAGGCGGTCTCACACGCCACAGCTGTAACACCCAACACCCAGCTGCAAATTTAGACACGTTTTTAAGCTCTAAGTGGTGTAAACACTTATCAACCCTTCACCAGAGGCTCCTCATCACAGCATCCATAACACAACCTGTACGTCAGGTCAGAAGGGTCACAGGTGTTGAGCGACATCATGAACCCTTTAAAGGAAACTCTCTGAAGATAATCATTTTTACGGTTGAAAACCATTAATAATCTTCTAAACTTTTGACTTTTATTAAAACTTCAGGTTTTGGCTGCAAATCAAAATTTAAATCAAGAGATTGATCTGGTCCCTTGTCCTGTTAACGGTGAAAGTCTCATCACTGTTAAGTATGAGGGGCCACCAGGGACATTATTCCAAGTTACCTCTTGTACACACATATGAAAGCAAAACCTCTCATACACACTAGTGAAAACCTCTTATACACACTAGTGAAAACCTCTCATACACACTAGTGAAAACTAAACCTCTCATACACACTAGTGAAAACCTCTTATACACACTAGTGAAAACCTCTCATACACACATGTGAAAACTAAACCTCTCATACACACTAGTGAAAACCTCTCATACACACTAGTGAAAACCTCTCATACACACTAGTAAAAACCTCTCATACACACTAGTGAAAACCTCTCATACACACTAGTGAAAACCTCTCATACACACTAGTGAAAACCTCTCATACACACTAGTGAAAACCTCTCATACACACTAGTAAAAAACTCTCATACACACTAGTGAAAACCTCTCATACACACATGTGAAAACTAAACCTCTCATAGACACATGTGAAAACCTCTCATACACACTAGTGAAAACCTCTCATACACACTAGTGAAAACCTCTCATACACACTAGTGAAAACCTCTCATACACACTAGTAAAAACCTCTCATACACACTAGTGAAAACCTCTCATACACACNGTGTGTATGAGAGGTTTTCACTAGTGTGTATGAGAGGATTCTCACATGAAACGGAAGTCATCTCACATGAAACGGAAGTCATCTCACATGAAACGGAAGGTGGTCACAAAAACCGGAAGTTGGTGTGTTATTATCGCACTTTACAATGCGGTCTTTTTACAGGGCTTTTTCCCCAGCTCAAAACACATATGTTTGATCATCAACCTGCAGGACAGCTTACTGAAGCAGCAGGCTAAATAATATATTGGCCTCAGCAGAGACGATCAGAACTTTGTCAAATGCTGCAACAGTCAAACAGGAGCTTCTCGCTGCAGCTCCGAGGAGAGCGGACTCGTTTTTTCCTTCAAACTGATATTGGTTCGGTTTCTGTTCCTCAACCAGCTCGGTGCCAAGCTGGCTGACTGGAGCTCACAGCCGAGTTGGAGGCAGAGCACATTTTTAAGGGGAGACTCATATGGAACCACCATCAGGTGGACAGAAAAGAGACGCGGGTCCGAGGTAGTCCGGGGCTGCAGCGGTCCGTTTCTGTCCCTACTCCTACGTCGAAATGTGTTCTCCCTCCAACTCGGCTCCAACTCCAATGTTATGCTAACTCAGCAGCACGGAGTTGGTGGAGGTACACTAACTGAACTAAGATCAGTCAGGAGGAAAAGGGGAGTCCGCTCTACTCGGGGCTGCAGTGATAAGTTTTGCTGCAGCAGGAGGTTTCGGTTTAACAGTTGGAGTGTTTCACAAAGTTCTGATCGTCTCTGCTGAGGCCAAAATATTATTTAGGCTGCTGCTTCAGTAAGCTGCCCTGCAGGTTGGCGAGCAAACATCTAGAAACTCGAGCTGGCGAAAAGCCGCTGTTGTGCCGTACTCGAGAGTTGATCTGCACACCAGGTCCAGTTCAGATCATAAATCCAGACTGATCTAGAGAATAAACCAGCTGATGACAAAGTCTTCATCTGGAGAACTCTAATAACTCTCCCCGTCTGAGGGGCGCAGCGCATGAACGCATCCACGCGATCGCATCTGACTGCAACATTTATATGTCTCAGTTCAGTTCATAAATCCAGACTGATCTAGAAAATAAACCAACTTGGTTGAACGCTCTGGGGGTTCTCTGAACCGCTGAGCTCCCGGATTCTGGACGTGGCGTTCCACGTCCAGAATCCGGAGCGCTGCGCATTTACGCAGGAGGAGTCCCTTTGACAGGCTGATGCAGCCTCTCGCCAATACAGCGCGGTCTGATGGCGCGCGCGCGCACACGCACGCACGCACACACACACACACACACACACACACACACAGGTGTGTGATTTTAATCCGTCAAATGACGAAAAAAGATCAGCTAGCGTCGCAAAAACCAGGTGGACCCGCTACGTCAGTACCAACGGTACCTCATAAATCCTGGAACCTTAACATTTGTTTTAGTACCGACTTACTGGGTTTTTTTTGACAACACTACTACTGGATACAAAAAACCCCAAAACAATATTTACCTGTTTGCTGCAACTGCATAACATCCACACAGCTGCGGGCAGAGTGAAATCAGCTGGAGGCAGCCGCTATGCAAATTTGAAAAACCCTGCTGACCAATGGGGGCCCCCAGACACACGGGACCCCTAGGCTTCAGCCATACCCAGCCTGTG
>SSNR01000254.1:447564-460908 GCA_006937965.1 Callopanchax toddi | reverse complement strand
GCTGCAGCTCCGAGGAGAGCGGACTCGTTTTTTCCTTCAAACTGATATTGGTTCGGTTTCTGTTCCTCAACCAGCTCGGTGCCAAGCTGGCTGACTGGAGCTCACAGCCGAGTTGGAGGCAGAGCACATTTTTAAGGGGAGACTCATATGGAACCACCATCAGGTGGACAGAAAAGAGACGCGGGTCCGAGGTAGTCCGGGGCTGCAGCGGTCCGTTTCTGTCCCTACTCCTACGTCGAAATGTGTTCTCCCTCCAACTCGGCTCCAACTCCAATGTTATGCTAACTCAGCAGCACGGAGTTGGTGGAGGTACACTAACTGAACTAAGATCAGTCAGGAGGAAAAGGGGAGTCCGCTCTACTCGGGGCTGCAGTGATAAGTTTTGCTGCAGCAGGAGGTTTCGGTTTAACAGTTGGAGTGTTTCACAAAGTTCTGATCGTCTCTGCTGAGGCCAAAATATTATTTAGGCTGCTGCTTCAGTAAGCTGCCCTGCAGGTTGGCGAGCAAACATCTAGAAACTCGAGCTGGCGAAAAGCCGCTGTTGTGCCGTACTCGAGAGTTGATCTGCACACCAGGTCCAGTTCAGATCATAAATCCAGACTGATCTAGAGAATAAACCAGCTGATGACAAAGTCTTCATCTGGAGAACTCTAATAACTCTCCCCGTCTGAGGGGCGCAGCGCATGAACGCATCCACGCGATCGCATCTGACTGCAACATTTATATGTCTCAGTTCAGTTCATAAATCCAGACTGATCTAGAAAATAAACCAACTTGGTTGAACGCTCTGGGGGTTCTCTGAACCGCTGAGCTCAGAGCGCTGCGCATTTACGCAGGAGGAGTCCCTCTGACAGGCTGCTGCAGCCTCTCGCCAATACAGCGCGGTCTGATGGCACGCGCGCGCGCACACACACACACACACACAGAGGTGTGTGATTTTAATCCGTCCAATGACGAAAAAAGATCAGCTAGCGTCTCAAAAACCAGGTGGACCCGCTACGTCAGTACCAACGGTACTTCATAAATCCTGGAACCTTAACATTTGTTTTAGTACCGACTTACTGGTTTTTTTTTTTTTACAACACTACTACTGGATACAAAAAACCCCAAAACAATATTTACCTGTTTGCTGCAACTGCATAACATCCACACAGCTGCGGGCAGAGTGAAATCAGCTGGAGGCAGCCGCTATGCAAATTTGAAAAACCCTGCTGACCAATGGGGGCCCCCAGACACACGGGACCCCTAGGCTTCAGCCATACCCAGCCTGTGGATTAGTCCGGGCCTGCTCATACACACATATGAAAGAATATATATATATATATATATATATATATATATATATATATATATATATATATATATATATATATACACACACACGTAAGAGCTTTTTTCACATGTGTGTATGAGAGGTTTTCACTAGTGTGTATGAGAGGTTTTCAAATGTGTGTATGAGAGGTTTTCACATGTGTGTATGAGAGGTTTTCACTAGTGTGTATAAGAGGTTTTCACTAGTGTGTATGAGAGGTTTTGTTTTCACATGTGTGTATGAGAGGTTTTCACTAGTGTGTATGAGAGGTTTTCACTAGTGTGTATGAGAGGTTTTCACTAGTGTGTATAAGAGGTTTTCACTAGTGTGTATGAGAGGTTTTCACTAGTGTGTATGAGAGGTTTTCACTAGTGTGTATGAGAGGTTTTCACTAGTGTGTATAAGAGGTTTTCACATGTGTGTATGAGAGGTTTTCACTAGTGTGTATGAGAGGTTTTCACATGTGTGTATGAGAGGTTTTCACATGTGTGTATGAGAGGTTTTCACTAGTGTGTATGAGAGGTTTTCACTAGTGTGCATGAGAGGTTTAGTTTTCACAGTGTGTATGAGAGGTTTTCACTAGTGTGTATGATATGTTTTCACTAGTGTGTATAAGAGGTTTTCACATGTGTGTATGAGAGGTTTTCACTAGTGTGTATGAGAGGTTTTCACTAGTGTGTATGAGAGGTTTTCACTAGTGTGTATGAGAGGTTTTGTTTTCACATGTGTGTATAAGAGGTTTTCACTAGTGTGTATGAGAGGTTTTCACTAGTGTGTATGAGAGGTTTTCACTAGTGTGTATGAGAGGTTTTCACTAGTGTGTATGAGAGGTTTTCACTAGTGTGTATGAGAGGATTCTCACATGAAACGGAAGTCATCTCACATGAAACGGAAGTCATCTCACATGAAACGGAAGGTGGTCACAAAAACCGGAAGTTGGTGTGTTATTATCGCACTTTACAATGCGGTCTTTTTACAGGGCTTTTTCCCCAGCTCAAAACACATATGTTTGATC
Source organism: Callopanchax toddi (assembly GCA_006937965.1). Lineage (NCBI taxonomy): Eukaryota > Metazoa > Chordata > Actinopteri > Cyprinodontiformes > Nothobranchiidae > Callopanchax > Callopanchax toddi. The sequence continues at coordinate 458,581 of SSNR01000254.1, read as the reverse complement.
ATCAACCTGCAGGACAGCTTACTGAAGCAGCAGGCTAAATAATATATTGGCCTCAGCAGAGACGATCAGAACTTTGTCAAATGCTGCAACAGTCAAACAGGAGCTTCTCGCTGCAGCTCCGAGGAGAGCGGACTCGTTTTTTCCTTCAAACTGATATTGGTTCGGTTTCTGTTCCTCAACCAGCTCGGTGCCAAGCTGGCTGACTGGAGCTCACAGCCGAGTTGGAGGCAGAGCACATTTTTAAGGGGAGACTCATATGGAACCACCATCAGGTGGACAGAAAAGAGACGCGGGTCCGAGGTAGTCCGGGGCTGCAGCGGTCCGTTTCTGTCCCTACTCCTACGTCGAAATGTGTTCTCCCTCCAACTCGGCTCCAACTCCAATGTTATGCTAACTCAGCAGCACGGAGTTGGTGGAGGTACACTAACTGAACTAAGATCAGTCAGGAGGAAAAGGGGAGTCCGCTCTCCTCGGGGCTGCAGTGATAATTTTAGCTGCAGCGGGAGGTTTCGGTTTAACAGTTGGAGTGTTTCACAAAGTTCTGATCGTCTCTGCTGAGGCCATTATATTAATTAGGCTGCTGCTTCAGTAAGCTGCCCTGCAGGTTGACGAGCAATTAACTTCTAGAAACATCGTCTCGAGCTGGCGAAAAGCCGCTGTTGTGCCGTACTCGAGAGTTGATCTGCACACCAGGTCCAGTTCAGATCATAAATCCAGACTGATCTAGAGAATAAATCCAGACTGATCTAGAGAATAAACCAGCTGATGACAAAGTCTTCATCTGGAGAACTCTAATAACTCTCCCTGTCTGAGGGGCGCAGCGCATGAGCGCATCCACGCGATCGCCTCTGACTGCAACATTTATATGTCTCAGTTCAGTTCATAAATCCAGACTGATCTAGAAAATAAACCAACTTGGTTGAACGCTCTGGGGGTTCTCTGAACCGCTGAGCTCCCGGATTCTGGACGTGGCGTTCCACGTCCAGAATCCGGAGCGCTGCGCATTTACGCAGGAGGAGTCCCTTTGACAGGCTGATGCAGCCTCTCGCCAATACAGCGCGGTCTGATGGCGCGCGCGCGCACACACGCACGCACACACACACACACACACACACACACACACACAGGTGTGTGATTTTAATCCGTCAAATGACGAAAAAAGATCAGCTAGCATCGCAAAAACCAGGTGGACCCGCTACGTCGGTACCAACGGTACCTCATAAATCCTGGAACCTTAACATTTGTTTTAGTTCCGACTTACTGGTTTTTTTTTGACAACACTACTACTGGATACAAAAAACCCCAAAACAATATTTACCTGTTTGCTGCAACTGCATAACATCCACACAGCTGCGGGCAGAGTGAAATCAGCTGGAGGCAGCCGCTATGCAAATTTGAAAAACCCTGCTGACCAATGGGGGCCCCCAGACACACGGGACCCCTAGGCTTCAGCCATACCCAGCCTGTGCATTAATCCGGGTCTGCTCATACACACATATGAAAGAATATATATATACACACATAAGAGCTTTTTTCATATGTGTGTATGAGAGGTTTTCACATGTGTGTATGAGAGGTTTTCACTAGTGTGTATGAGAGGTTTTCACTAGTGTGTATGAGAGGTTTTCACTAGTGTGTATGAGAGGTTTTCACTAGTGTGTATAAGAGGTTTTCACATGTGTGTATGAGAGGTTTTCACATGTGTGTATGAGAGGTTTTCACTAGTGTGTATGAGAGGTTTTCACTAGTGTATAAAAGAGGTTTTCACTAGTGTGTATGAGAGGTTTTCACTAGTGTGTATGAGAGGTTTTCACTAGTGTGTATAAGAGGTTTTCACTAGTGTGTATGAGAGGTTTAGTTTTCACATGTGTGTATGAGAGGTTTTCACTAGTGTGTATAAGAGGTTTTCACTAGTGTGCATGAGAGGTTTAGTTTTCACATGTGTGTATGAGAGGTTTTCACTAGTGTGTATAAGAGGTTTTCACTAGTGTGCATGAGAGGTTTAGTTTTCATATGTGTGTATGAGAGGTTTTCACATGTGTGTATGAGAGGTAACTTGGAATAATGTCCCTGGTGGCCCCTCATAGTTAAGGATCCTGTCACGACGTTCTCTCTGTAGGGGTCAGGTGGAACAGGTGAGAAAGCCCCGCCCCTTTTGGAGCTCAGGTAGACGTCACAGCAGAAACATTCAGAGTTTAAACTGGTCACAGACTTTAAAGGAGTTTTCATAACTTTGATGGTTTTTATTCAATCACAGTTTAAGTTTATTATTAATACAAATCATACATGAAAACCTTTTAGTCTTCGTCCACCTGCCGTGTCTCTGCTGGAGGACTGAGGGTTTCGTCTGGACTCCCCTCAGAGGGCAGACCGTTCAGTCAAAGTCCCGTTGGGTTCCATGATCATTTTAGAGCTCTGACCTTTCTCTTCCAGACAGGAAGTAAAGGGCCTTCCTCCTCATACAGCACAGTACCTCCTCCATCAAACCCAGTAGACCCAGTGTGACCATCGCAGGCTGAACGACCTCTGGTCTCAGCTCGTCTGAGACTTCCTGTTTAGTCTGATCACTGTTCGACTCTCATTAAAGGGAAGTCTGGGTCACGTTGAAGTGGAGTTCTACCAGTTTTTTATCTACAGTCATATTCAAAATGACACAAATGTTCACGAGGTTCCCCATGGAGGTAAACTTAGTCCCTTATGTTTAATTTGAAATGATTTAAAGAACCAAATCTGTCATTTCATTTATTGTTTATTTGTAGAAGCACAAGTGTTAAGGACTGACAAACAACGAACACCATAATATTTATAGTCTTGGCTCATTTGTAAATATTTTAAACAAAAGTAACTGATGTGGCATATATATTTTAAAATTACAGAATTATCCCTTTAGGTTTACTGTGACAGAAACAGGTGAATGGTTACCATGGTGACCCTAATGAGCCACAGGCAGCTGCTTTAACATTTCTGTTGATCTCGTTTCCTTCTACTCTTCTTCTACAGTTTAAAGAGAAATGTTTGGGCATTTTGTCTCTGATTATTACAAAGTGGAAGTTGGAGTTTAAGTTCAAAAGCTCTTTATCTTTTCCCCTCCAACCCCATGATGACGATCAGTCAACACCATGCCTTGTGCTCTTTAAGCTGGGCGGTTTAACCCCTGACCAGAGGCGTCTGAAGGGTTTATGTGTTTACATGTAAACGTTGATAGGAACTGTTCCCAGTGGATGAGAGCAGTGAAGTTTGGGTGTAACAACCAAAAGGACAAGCCTGGAGAACACGTTGGTTTCCAGCATTTTCCTCCCATTTAGGGAATCAGAACTTCCACGTGAGTCGGCATGACGCAGCCTGAGTATCTTTAGCAGATCCATCTGCTGCGTCTCCTTCTCCGTTCACCCCGGCAGGTTTCTGCTGCAGGTGTGTTCGCTGGTTTTGTAATCTCTGTGTCATTTAGGTTTCCTGAATCGATGACTCATGTTTCCTCACATGCGGTGCGCCCAAAAAGGCCACATTCATCACGGCAGCCACTCATGCTATCACTGTCACTCAGGCATGCTGATGGGATCAGAGACTATTTGTGTCAGATGAGTTTTTAATGGATGTTTAAAGGAGTAATTTATGGCTACTTGTCACAACCAGTTTACAAAGTCAAAAGCCTGAAGCTCCCCTCCCTGCTCTGGAAACAGAAAAATGCCTTCTGCTACATTCATAGACTCATCTAGCTGCTAAAATACCTGTTATTAGACCTGACAGGTATGAAGACCTATAACCCAGTTTTTCGTTCACACACGCCAGGTAATTTCCACACGTCCATCTGTCACAAATAAAAAAAAGAGGAAACATGCCACCACGGTGTGCTATGTACCATCTCTGATTTACTACCAAACTTATATCATTACTCCACCTTTACTTTACTCCTTTTGCATTTTGCAAGTCAGTTTTCAGATGTGCAAAAACCCACATCTCACTATTAGAGCAGAGAATGAAGGAAAATATATTCCTCTGACTGAAAATGTTGCTGGTAAAAATCCCTACCAACAATTCACTAAAAATGTGGAGCAGTTAGGTCTAATTCAAAAAGTAAAGAAATCATAAAGTCTTCATAAGGAGACCTTAGAATAATATCAGTTTAATCAGAAACAAATAATAAATAAAAAAAACACAATGTGGTCACAACAGAAGAAAGAGTTTCAGGGAAAAACAACCTGACCTACACAAGGTCAAAAACATAACTTAATGTTCACAGTTAGCTTTCTACTGACACCACAAACTCTGCTGATTAAAACTCTGGTTCTCAGCAGCACCAGGCCTCAGATCCTGATCATGAAAATGCTTTTATTTTAAATCCTGAATTTCACACTTTTGCTTCTGAGACGATACTTTTGGTTGCATTATTATGACATATTTTGTGTGTAACTGTATTTTTTGGTTAATTCTTTTGGCACAAATCTTATCCCATAGTCCACAGCCACACAGTTTAGATCATCCAGCAGCAAGAGTTGATGAAAAGAAACTAAACTGAGATCAGATCTAGCTCTGAAATAAACTCTGACACTAATGTTCAGTACATGCAGGCATGGACAGTCTGAACCAGCCTGGGCTGAACCAAAACCCTTTACTGGACCTGGTTTGAAATGACCCGGTACCGGACCCGAGCCAGGAACCGGTCTGAACTCTAACAAACATCCCAAAAAACTCACCGACTGTCGAGTTGATTAAATCAGGACACATGGAATCAATCGGCTGAGTTGTCACAAAGCTGTCAAGAAGGATTCTTTGAAAAAATATCCATTTAGCTTCCTCCATGATAAGAACTCCCCTCCCTCCGTGAGCTACTTGGAGCTTCAGGGTCAAGTCCTGGTCTGAGCTGAGACTCTGGTCTTCTGCGTATGCTTCAATCGCTAAATTTTGCAACCCAAGGTTCTCCTATGCTTTGTATTGAAGGGGGTTCTAGTGCGCATGCACCAGTTATGGTGGATATACAGTTATATACCGGTATATACATATATACATATATATATACCGCAATATATACTGTTACCATATATGCTTATAATAATAATACTGCAATATAGATTTTAGGCTATATCGCCCAGCCCTTCTTCCAACTTTACATTACTCCCAACTTAACATGACTCCCACCTTAAACTTTTATTTAATACATTTTCAGAGTTCTCTAGTGTAAATCAACGACTTATGAGTCATTTTTATAAAGAAAAAAGCTGTGATGCTTCTATTCTCTGATGCAGAAGTTTGCTGATTTAGAGGTCCACTTGAAACAGCAGGTTTCCTCATTATTATTAATGATATGCACACCCCTAGCTTCTGATTGGTCCTAGGTATTTGATCCTGAATCTGACAAAGTAGAAATTTTAGAGGAACTGCTTCCTCAGCGTTTGTCAGTGAATGTTTCAGAATGGTAATACCTACATGTGAACTTACATTTTCTCCTAAAAGCTCAGAATGCTCTGCTGTTCAGCCGAACCGAGCTGAAAGCTGTCTGTAGGACGTGGTGCAAAAAAAAAAAAAAAAAACAATCCTAGAGGAAAATTTAAAGATCAACTCAAGCCTGTCCTGGAGCTCAAAACCAGGTCTCCCACAGAGGTGGTGTCTAGACCACTATGCTACAGCTCAGCTGTTATGATTATGTCCCGTTTCTATACATGAACATTAAAGGTGAAATGTGGATTATTTTTCTATGTATCAAAGTTTTCTAAATGTTTTAAATGATACATCTGTTATTCTTCTGAAGTCCCTCCTTCCTCCTAGAGACCCCTTTGCATTCTTTATGACCGGCAAACTTTTTCAGCTAATAAAATTAAAATTTCTGCTTTGTCGGCTTTCTGTCAACGTGCACGCGCTTTGAGCAAACCTGTATCAGTAGGGGGCGCTCTCGTACAGGACGCTCCATATCTTTCTCTGTACAGTCTCAGCCATCATGGAGGAGACAGTCAGAGCTCATTTCTACTAAAAAGTCATCCATTCCCTGCTGCTGAGGGATTTATTTTTTAAACATTTCTCCTAACAGAATGGCAAGGCTTGCCAAGGATACACGTTTATTTTGGCCGTGGACTAATTCTGGACCAAGCGTTTTCTTTTTTCCTGTAGCTTCAGAACATCAGCTGCCGTTCTAAAGCCACGAATCAAACACAGCAGAGGCAGAGAGGGCAGCCTCTTACAGTGTGAGAACATGATTTGTGAACTGTGTGTGATTAAAACTTACAATGTAATCATAGTTAGAGCTGCACAGTTTATGCCCAGCTTACAGACTGAAGTAATGCGCCGTGTGCACGCGACCACGCGCGTGTCGAGTTGTTTTGGTGAGGAGGAGCCGTAGGACATTGGACTCAAAAACTGCTCTCTTTCTGAAATCATCCAGAGCGGCTTTAAGTGTCAGGTAATGTGAGTCAAGACTGCAAAAACTCTGCGTTGTTTAAGATTTTGTGGGTCAAATCAATTTGAGAATATTCTTGAATGTAAATTTAAATAAAAATAATATTTTTACTGGCCAATGGGGCTCCCAGACCACACGAGGCCCCTAGGCTCAAGCCATAGCCTGTGCATCATCTGGGCCTGCCTGTGGGGCGGCGTGAGCCAAGATGGGCCAGACCATGTATGCAAATTCACAGTGACATAGATCTGTGAGGTTTTTCCAAATCCTAGCATCTCAAAGTGAAAATACTTTGAGAAGTTAAAGCTGAAGATCCATGTGGAAGACATGTTTTCATGTTCAGCCTGCATCAAAAGCTCAGAGTGACCAATATTAATCAGAAAATCAAAATGTTTTTTCAGTAACCCACACCTTTAATATGACACTTTAACATCACATCCACCTCTCCCTCCTGAACGGGTCTGCTGGCTCAGAAACGACATGCTGCGTCTAAACTGTTTGCAGTAAAATGAAATGATCGAGATTTGGAAGTTCTGGCGTTTCGTTTGCATTTTGTGCAGCAGAATCTTCAATAAATGCAAAAAAAATTTTTTATGAAAGCCTGAAAATCTCAATAAACCATAACAAGCAGCAAACAATCTTAAAGAGTTGAAAAAGAATAAAATAATTCAGAGGAATGAAATATTACCTGAGGAGTTCATCAGGGAACCTGTTGTCAACATTTTATTTCTATCAAAAATTTAAACTATTCAAACCAAACCATCAAGGTACTAAATGCAAAATATGAATTTGTTTAAAAAGAAGCTAAAATGGGTCACATTTAGATTCTTTTATCAACACATTTATACTGAAAGAACAGTCATGAATTTAAAAAAGTAATGATTTAAAATCTCCCATCTAAAAAGGCTGAACTCATTTAGTGGTTTATTAGCTACGGCAGAGCAACAGGGACAAAAAACTGAATCTGATCATGAAAAAACAACAACCTGTTTAAATTATAGGGTTTAAAAAATCAGGACATGAAACAAAAATCAGCAGGTAATAAAGACCAGAGCAGTGTGTGATGTCAGAAGCATGTGGTCCAATCAGAATCCAGACCTGGACCTGGACCTAGACCTGGGGGGACCTTTAGAGAACTAAAGAGTTTGTTTTGTTACTAAAAGTGAGTTAAACTCCAGAAAACATGTAATTCCTCTCAAAGCCTCCAATAAATCTTCCCGTGGAGCTCCTCGACTTCTGGGTGGGTTTGGCCGATTGGAGGAAGTGTGAAGCGTGTCAGGTGGGAACGGGGAGGAGGGGTCATCCTTATCTGATCCAGACTACCTTAGGAGGACACCTGTGGTATCCAGGTCAATAGATTACCACCTAAGTAGCAGTAGCCCCTCCCCTTCAGGTGTAGTGTTCTGTCAGACAGCTGCAGGCAGGAGGACGGTTGTTATTTATGGAGCAGAGAGAGCAGGACACAGGAAGTCAGACGTCTGCAGGAAGTAAATGAGACGGAAGCTCAGGAATGGTTTTATCTCTGAAAGCCATCTTGTCCATCATTTCACTCTGTCACACAGCTTCACTAATTACTGACAAGTATTCACACTAAGGCTGGTAAATTATTCTCAAGTAACAGATGCTGAACTCAGTCTGCAACAAGGAAGCTGCAGCAGGAAGATAAAAATAGACCAGCCATGTTTTATATGAAGAACAGAAGAAAATTATTTATTTTCTACTGCAGAACGTGTTTGAGTCTAAACCACAACTCAACATGAGTCTGAAGCATGTAAAAATCTGTTTTATTCAACTAAAAACCAATCAGGGATTAAGTTAATTTGTGATGAATCTAAATGAACTCCTGAGTCACGAAGAAACGGATCAGTCACTCAGTTTTTGCTCCTTGGTTTTTTTACATCGTAAAACTTTGTTTTGTTTGTTTCTTATTCTTTTATTTTATTTTGTTTCATCCACTGGAAAATTATAAATAAAACTTGAATGTTTAAAGTTGTAATGCTTCAAAGTAAAGGTCTGTGCTAAGCTAAGCTAAGCTTCTGCTACACAATATTAGCCAGTAGCTAAATTAGCTTGAGACGCTAATAACAGCTAACTAGTAGGCTAATAATTGACTAACCAATGCTCTAAAGCTAGTGTGCTAACAGAAGCTAGCTTTATATTTGGACTATGTATTTTTTAATCTCTACTAATGATGTTGATTTAGTCATTTTTGATCAAAACTCGTTGATCCACTTAAGCACATGTTTAGGTTTTTGCATTTAAATTTTTTTTGCGTATTTGATGCATTTTGTAGATAAATTGTGCATTTATTAGTGTTGTTAATTTTTTCATGTTTCTAAAAGTATTTTCAGTCTCTTGTAAACATTGTGATCCAAAAAACTAACTGTATTGTCCCGAAGCACAAGCATGTTCCCATGGAAACCTTTAAAGTTTCATCCTTAAAACCTGAATCCCATTGGAGGCCTGAGGATTCAGCTGGAGCTCTGATTTTCTTCCTCATGATGTCATTTGACCATATATGGTAAGTTGAAGAAATACCTTCTTTTTTCAACTAGGAGCAGGTTTAAAAACAAAAACTATAAAAAAGAGGTGAACTTTTATGCCTGTTTTTGAGCACACATGTGTCACAGTGCCCTGAGTACTTTATAAAAAATATATATTCTAAATAAATAAATGTTGCTGCTAATCTTTCACAGATGCCAGGCTTCAATAATTTATAAATGATCCAGTTTTCATTAGGAAAATTTAAATAAAATGATTTGTGATTTTAGAGCCTGAAATGGTGACGCATCAGGACAAAAGTGTGACAATTTAGTGGTTTTAAAAAGTCATTGTTTTATATGTTGGATTAGGACTAATGCTGGTTTCTAAAAATGCTAAAGCCTGATTTTTCCTGAACGGCTGAAGGGATTTTATTGCTGGTGTTTTAAAGGTGCGTCAAACAAATCAAGTCAATTTATTTATTCGTAGAAAACATCAAAGGGTTTGAATCAAATATTTGTATTTTCCTTTTTATGTAGAAACAAAATAAATGAGTAAATAAATAGTTTGCTGACAGACTTTGTGTCAACATCAACAGACCTGTTTTAGAGGACTCGGAGCGCCAGGTGAACAGGTTGGAGCACAACGAGCCAACATGGCGGGCGGGGAGGTGTTTAGTGGCTAATTGTCGCCACTGGGGAGCTGTTAGGGGCCACGTTAAAACCTGTAAAGTCCCCCACACCTGGGGGAGGAAACATATGCTGCTACAGGAAGAGCCCAAGGGCACAGAGGGGGGAGGGGGAGCTCACCTGGACACACACACACACACACACACACACACTCAGTGCTGCAGAAATGCATGAACGTTCCTCAGCAACACCTGCAGACAAAGGGAGTGTCCATCACTGCGACACACTCACCTGAGCAGCAACACCTGAGACGTGGAATAAACATCCTGAGAGCTGAGAGTCAGAGGAGCTGATCTGAGGTCAGATCGACTCCTCCTCCGTCAAATCTGGACACTTCTAATCAACCTGGGGTTAGTTTACTGTATAAATGAATATTTGGTTGTTTTGATTTTAACAGCATCAGTTCTAATCAAACACATGAACTAATAATGACTTTTTAACATTTTAACCATAACTGATGGAAACATTTTGGTTCTGTTACAGCTCAGTTTCATGATCTGAAAACAAAATAAAGGATTTAAAAAAATTATTCATGAAAACTTTATTATAATGTAGAGTTACATGTTTACAGCTGGTAATGGTGAAAAATGAGCAGCAAATGGATTTACTGAACATGAATGTGTCAGAGCAGAGAGGGAGACTTCACAGGTCCTCAGGTCTTCATCAGGTCTTCATCAGGTCCTCAGGTGGTCATCAGGTCTTCATCAGGTCCTCAGGTGGTCATCAGGTCTTCATCAGGTCCTCAGGTCTTCAACAGGTCCTCAGGTGGTCCTCAGGTTTTCATCAGGTCCTCAGGTGGTCATCAGGTCCTCAGGTGGTCCTCAGGTCTTCAACAGGTCCTCAGGTGGTCATCAGGTTTTCATCAGGTCCTCAGGTGGTCATCAGGTCCTCAGGTCTTCAACAGGTCCTCAGGTGGTCATCAGGTCTTCAACAGGTCCTCAGGTGGTCATCAGGTCTTCAACAGGTCCTCAGGTGGTCATCAGGTCCTCAGGTGGTCATCAGGTGGTCATCAGGTCTTCAGATGGTCATCAGGTCCTCAGGTGGTCCTCAGGTCTTCAACAGGTCCTCAGGTGGTCATCAGGTCTTCATCAGGTCCTCAGGTGGTCATCAGGTCCTCAGGTGGTCCTCAGGTCTTCATCAGGTCCTCAGGTCTCCATCAGGTCCTCAGGTGGTCATCAGGTCTTCATCAGGTCCTCAGGTCTTCAACAGGTCCTCAGGTGGTCATCAGGTCCTCAGGTGGTCATCAGGTCCTCAGGTCTTCATCAGATCTTCAACAGGTCATCAGGTCTTCAACAGGTCCTCAGGTGGTCCTCAGGTCTTCATCAGGTCCTCGAGTCTTCAACAGGTCCTCGAGTCTTCAACAGGTCCTCAGGTGGTCATCAGGTCCTCAGGTGGTCATCAGGTCCTCAGGTGGTCATCAGGTCCTCAGGTGGTCATCATGTCCTCAGGTGGTCATCAGGTC
>SSNR01000254.1:416983-442128 GCA_006937965.1 Callopanchax toddi | reverse complement strand
CTGGGTGGCCAGGCTCAGCCTTAGACATGGGGTGAGGAGCTCAGACACCTGGGAGAGACTCGGAGCCACTGCTCCTCCAGATTGAGAGGAGCCAGTTGAGGTTCAGGCATCTGGTCAGGTCTCCTCCTGGACGCCTCCCTGGGGAGGTGTTTCAGGCATGTCCTNCAGGACTTAGAAAGCTCTATATGAAATGTGTTTAGTTTTAATGTCCTGATGCTAAGTTTTAAAAAAACACTGTTAGCAGCTAAAGCTAAGATGAGCTACCTGCAGCTGTAAGGTGTCTGGTGTCAGTCACCATGGTAACTCCGTACCTGCAGGTGGGCATGGCTGGTCTGTGGGTCTCCAGAAGCAGCAGACAGGTATCAGAGGGCCAAGCGGGCTGATACAGGGGCCGTTACTGAGGTAAAATCTCAGGTGTGGGGCGAGTTTGATGGGGCCACAGAGAAACGGAGAAAGACTATCGATCAGCTCCAAAGAGGTTCTGGAGAACCATGCGGCGCCTCAGGGGAGGAAGGCAGCAACTCACTCACTGGTTACAGTCGACTTGAAGCTGCTGACTGGAGCTATAGTCAGATGGTGGAAGGAATACTTGGAGGATCTCCTAAATCCCCCCAACACATCTTTTGTTGAGGAATCAGAGCTGAGAGGCCTGATGGTGGATTGTCCAAGCAGACCAGAGGGTGTGTTCCAACTATGGGGGGCTCACACTCCTCAGCCTCCCTGGGAAGGTCCAGGGTTCTGGAGTGGAGGGTCCGGTCAATAGTTGAATTTCAGATAGAGGAGGAGCAATGTGGTTTTGGTCCTGAACTGTGGACCAGCTCTTTACCCTCGCTAGGGTGATGGAGGGGTCATGGGAGTTTGTCCAACCAGTCCAGATGTGTTTAGTGGATTTGGAGAAGGCTTATGACCGTGTCCCCAGGGGCACCCTGTAGGGGGTGCTCTAGTACAGGGTGGATGGTCTTTTTTTAAGGGCCATTCAGTTCCTGTACCAGAGGAGTGAGTCTGGTCCTCAGAGCCAGCAGTAAGTCAGACCTGGTCCAGGTCCAGGTCCAGGTGAGGGTTGGACTCCTCCAGGGTTGGTCTTTGTCTCCAGTTCTGTTCAGAGACTTTATGGACAGAACTTCTAGGAGCAGCCGTGGTGAGGAGGGGGTGGAGGTTGGTGGTAGGAGGATCTCAGCTCTGCTTCTAGCAGACGATGTGGTCCTCCTATAGTTCTATCAGGTTATGACCAGAAAAGCGTGATATACCAACTTTGGGTTGGGGGAGAGGTCCTACCTCAAGTGGAGGGGTTTAAGTATCTTGTTCACTAGTGAGGGAAGGAGGGAGGTCATCAACAGGGGGATCAGGGCAGCGTCTGGAGTGATGGATGCTGAACCAGTCTTTAGTGGTGAAGATGGAGCTGAACCAGAAAGAGAAGTTCTAGATTACATAGATCTATGTTACAATCCTCACCTGGTCATGAGCTCTGGGTAATGACAGCTGGGTGGCCAGGCTCAGCCTTAGACATGGGGTGAGGAGCTCAGACACCTGGGAGAGACTCGGAGCCACTGCTCCTCCAGATTGAGAGGAGCCAGTTGAGGTTCAGGCATCTGGTCAGGTCTCCTCCTGGACGCCTCCCTGGGGAGGTGTTTCAGGCATGTCCTGTCAGCAGGAGGTCCCCAGGTCGACCCAGGACACGCTGAAGACGTACATCTCCAGGCTGACCTGTACTGGGAACACCTTGGGGTCTCACTGGAGCAGCCGGGGAGAGGTTCACCACCCAGGATGCTGCTACTGTGACCTGATCTGACTAAGCAGCCAGTGAGTCGAGAGGAGGTGAAGCTAAGTTTATTGGCGTTATAGTTTTATTTTATTAAAACCGTTAGCAGCCAAGGCTAATTCACGTGATTTACTACTTATTTATGCTGACTCCCCAAGTCACCATGACCTTTAACCTTCAGTCTGGAAGGACCTTTAAGGTATTTTCACCCATCGTTGGTGTTTATTAGTCACATCCTAACCTGGGTCACCTGCACAGGATGGATTAGATCAGCGAGCGTTCTTCTTCACATATTTAATGTGGAACTCAGAAGCTGCTGTCGGGACTCCCTCAGAGACTGGTTCTGGACTCCCCCAGAGACTGGTTCTGGACTCCCTCAGAGACTGGTTCTGGACTCCCTCAGAGACTGGTTCTGGACTCCCTCAGAGACTGGTTCTGGACTCCCTCAGAGACTGGTTCTGGACTCCCTCAGAGACTGGTTCTGGACTCCCTCAGAGACTGGTTCTGGACCAGTTGGATGAGTTAAATCAAATTACACATGGATCTTTGTGTTTTTATTTTCTGACTTTGAGGAACAAACTTAAGTATCAGACGTGTGATCAGACAGCTCTTAAACTCATTAGAAATCACATGGCGCCCTCTAGTGGTCACACAGGTTCTGGGTCAGGAGAAGGACTGACATCAGAGATGTTTTTACTATCTTTAACAAATCATTTGGAAAAAGCCACAAAATAAACTTCCTCTTTAAAATTGAGAGTTTGAATTTAAATGTGACTTTTTATTTTTAAGCAGCAGGTAAAGGTTAATAGAGACTATAATTATCATTTATGTTCAGAACTAAGAAAGAACTCAATTCTTCCCATTTTTGTAGAAAATAAATTTCCAGGTAAATAGATAAATAAAGCATCAACTCAGTGAAATAATGGAAATATAAAATTCCAACCACTGAGTCAGCTGAAGGTGATTTTAATTTAATTATACTTTAAAATGTACTTAACTTTTAAATTAGTCATTTTGCTTTTAAATTTTGTATTAATTTTATTTAGTTGACTTTTTAAAGAATATTTGTGCTTTTTAATTTTAAAATGTGTTTTTAGTTTTAACTTTTTAATGTATTAAATTAATGTAAGAGGATTCTAGTAGACGGGAGCTGTTCTTTTCAGGACTTTGTATGCTAGCGTTAGCTGTGGGCAGCTAAAGGTATCCAGTGGAGCTCAGTGAACAGAACATGTGCTCTTTTAGGCTGACTGAAGACCAAACGCTGCTGCGTTCTGAACCATTTGTAGAGGTTTCACAGTCCAGACTGGAGACCAGTTAGAAGGACATTGTAGTGGTCAAGGAGGGAGATGACCATAGACTGGACCAGGAGCTGGGTGGTGGATTGGTGTCATGGTCTGATCTTTAGTTTGTTAAAGACGCATCATGAACAGATGGAGTGGCCTGGACCTGAATAGAAAACCTATGGATCAGCTGAGTCTCCATGTAGAGGCTGGTAACTCTGAACCCCAGAACCTGAATGGCCTGAGGGCTGCCCTTCATGTCTCAGGAGACAATCAGTGGACAGAATGAGACATCATTGTCCTGCTGGAACTGATGCTCCAGGTCACATGACCAGTTACTGAGACATGTTTAGTAGGGGTGTCTCCTCCACTGCTGCTGGCTCAATAAACTGTGTGAGACGAGGAAGTCACCATAACGTTTCTACTGAGACGTCCTGCTGTCAGGATAGAACACCACTGTAGAGGAAACTCCATGTTTCCATCAGTTTGACCAGTTAGTCAAACAGCACTAACTTTTTGTGAGTGGCCCTCAGAAGGAAGGCTCTGATTTTCTGGACCACTTAAAACCAAAGATGGCTGTGAACTTTTCTCAACACAACACCTGGCTGAGGCCTGGAGGGAGAGAAACCGCCCTTCATGTGGGAGAGCTGCCTTTATCCTGGTGAAAGACACTGAACCCTACTGAGAGCCACTCAGTAGGGTAGATTTATCTTAGTTTCAAGTACTTGATTAAAAATTCAAGTACTTTCAGATCCTGGAAAAAACATCAAATTTTGAGTTTCCTGGTTTTAACCCTTACAGCCCCAAACGAACGAAGAGAACCTCAGACATGTTTACTGCTTTTTTCTTGTTGTGGAAATTAAAGGTCACGGTGTTCAGGTGTGAGAGACGTCTCCATCCTGTGAGAAAGACCAGGTTCCAGCAGGGTCAAGTCTGGGTTTCCAGTCCCGATCCAGCAGTGGTACTGTGATGTGGACTGGAAACGGTTCATCTCAGCAGCCCATGTGTTTGCTTGTGTTTTGACTCCATCCAGTCCCTCTGGGTTTTATTAATCATGCAGCGACTACGATTACAGGCACTCAGCCTTCAAGTTTATCTTAGATATTTTGTTAATTGCTCCATATTAGAAGCAAAGTCCCCCACGTTCATTAACGAGGGCTGAAAATGAAGTGCTGGCATCACATCTGCTCCTGAGCCTCAGCATCTATAAATACGTGTGAACTCTCAGACTCGTCTCCAAACCGTTTCCGTGATTTGATATCAGCTCTGAGATGAGGCTCGTAATCATCGAGCGGGGAATTAAAAATCAGCACGAAGCCACGGCGCAGAGTGCTGCCGAGGTCTATTTGTGGCAGCGTAGAGGTGTTTCTCCTTCTTCGCTTCCAACAAAAAGGTGAAAATTGCACCCGGAGGGGAAAAGAAGGTGTAGATTCACCCCGTCCAACTCTTTGTCTCCATCGCCAGCTTTGGCTCATCCCCCGAACTCCACAGCTGCACCGCCTGAGCTGCACGCCGAGTGCTGGAGTCCACTAGGAAGGACTGAGGGGCCCCCCGAGGGGACCTGTGGCTCTGAGACCACATGTGGCTCTTCAGCCCCTCTGAAGTGGTTCCTTCTAACTTTGACCTAAAATGACTGACCAGACCATTACGTATTTACGTAATGAATGAATAGATTTAGCAGTTTTAAATAACGCTACAGATCAGTCCCGTCCCCTCGTTTCACTGCCAGAACCAGAACAAAACCTCAGGATTCCAATTCAAACAGGCCTGTTACCTGGTTAGCTGCTATGTTTATGACACTTTTGACATAGAAAACAATTTCACCAGAAATCCACCAAAAGATTAACCTTTTTTTTTAATTTTTTTTACATATTTGAGTTAAACTGAGAGCAGAAGGTAGTTTTGCAAATTGGCTCAATTTTAAGGCATCAAAATGTGACGGAGCAGTCCCTGAGAGGTCATGTGACTGAAATATGCACAGGTATGGTAGGAAAAGTAGTCCTAGCAAGGTGGAGCCGGTTGTTTATTTGACAAATAAGTCCTCATGTGAACCCATTGGTCCACAGGGGGACCTGTGGGACCTATTGGTCCTCAGGGGGACCTGTGGGACCTATTGGTCCTCAGGGGGACCTGTGGGACCTCAGAAGGACCTATTGGTCCTCAGGGGGACCTGTGGGACCTCAGAGGGACCTATTGGTCCTCAGGGGGACCCGTGGGACCTCAGAAAGACCTATTGGTCCTCAGGGGGACCTGTGGGACCTCAGAAGGACCTATTGGTCCTCAGGGGGATCTGTGGGACCTCAGAGGGACCTATTGGTCCTCAGGGGGACCTGTGGGACCTCAGAGGGACCTATTGGTCCTCAGGGGGACCTGTGGGACCTCAGAGGGACCTATTGGTCCTCAGGGGGACCTGCGGGGTCTCAGACCAGAGTTCAGAGCAGTAATTAGAAACACACAAAGTTCAGAAGCAGCCAAAAAGAGGAGACAGAAAGTAGATATAAACACTGTAGATCCCATCTTACCTGAATAGTTAGGCAGGAACGTGAAGACGTTCCTTCGGGACTCGACTCCTGGATGAAGAGCTCCGTTGACCTGCTGCTGATGACATTCATGTTGGAAACAACCACAGGATCCTATGGAACTCCATGTAAAGAATCACAGAGCTCAGAGTCCACTAGAGCCTCCAGCTCAGCAGCTCAGGACATGAAGTCCTGAGCCCTGAGTTTTGTCTGCTGGAGATATTCAAAGATTTATTTTGATAAATGTTTTTTTTTGTAAATTTAGGCTCCTTCCTGACAGTTACACATCACAGCAGGAACAGTGAGAGTCAAACCGTAAAACATAATAAAACCAGTTTGTTTGATCTGAAACGAGGTCCCATCCTGTGGTTCTGCTTCAGAACTCGTTGACCAAATAAAACAGGGAGCTGCTGATTAAATACAGTTCCTTTATTCTGTGCTTTGTTCTTTAAATTATTAGAAACTGAGTCATAAAAACAGATCAGAACTTTAACATAATAAAATAAAATAAAGTTTTATATTCCATCATCCTGAAGAGTCACCGTCTGAAAACTCAGAGCTGGACCGGACCACCACTGGTTCTGATGGGCCGCTTTCATTTCAGTCTTCATCATGAACATGGTAAAAAGATAAAAACGGACCGTTTGGGTTTACAGTACCGCGAGTCTGACCCGGGTCTGACGGTACCAATACGAGCAACAGGTAGAGGAAACTAAATCCGTCCTGACGGCGCCGGTCCGCCTCAGTGGGAGGTTCATAATCCGGTCCTGGAGGCTCCCAGACCACTTGGATCAGTACTTTCATCACCGTCATGTACCTGAACCGGTTCACAGGGCTGGTTTGTTCTGAGGTGGTCCAGCCCGGTCCAGAACCGTCTTCTAACCCAGGAGACACCAGGGAGTCTGGTTCTGGTCACACTCCAGTTTGGTGTTGATGACGGTGCACGGAGCGCCGCTGATGGTCAGGTCCTGTCGGGACTCCACCTGGTAGCCGAGGTTACTGAGACCGCCCTCTGTGTCCACCTTAAACTGCTCCTACAGGGAGGAGGGGGGAGAGGAGAAGAGCTGAGAAACGACTCCCGTCTGTTTGACTGTTTTAATGTTGGAGGAGGAGAGAAAACTCATTAAAACATCAGCAAGAATAAGCAGAACCGTTCTGGTTACCAGGTGTGTGTGTGTCCTCTACCTGTATGTGTGTGTGTGTGTGTCCTCTACCTGTATGTGTGTGTGTGTGTGTCCTCTACCTGTATGTGTGTGTGTGTGTCCTCTACCTGTATGTGTGTGTGTGTGTGTCCTCTACCTGTATGTGTGTGTGTGTGCTCTACATGTATGTGTGTGTCCTCTACATGTATGTGTGTGTCCTCTACATGTATGTGTGTGTGTATCCTCTACTTGTATGTGTGTGTGTATCCTCTACATGTATGTGTGTGTGTGTCCTCTACATGTATGTGTGTGTCCTCTACATGTATGTGTGTGTCCTCTACATGTATGTGTGTGTGTATCCTCTACTTGTATGTGTGTGTGTGTGTGTCCTCTACCTGTAGTGTGTGTGTGTGTCCTCTACATGTATGTGTGTGTGTGTCCTCTACCTGTATGTGTGTGTGTGTCCTCTACTTGTGTGTGTGTGTCCTCTACCTGTATGTGTGTGTGTCCTCTACATGTATGTGTGTGTGTCCTCTACCTGTATGTGTGTGTGTGTGTCCTCTACATGTATGTGTGTGTGTGTCCTCTACTTGTGTGTGTGTGTCCTCTACTTGTGTGTGTGTGTGTCCTCTACATGTATGTGTGTGTGTGTCCTCTACATGTATGTGTGTGTGTGTTCTCTACATGTATGTGTGTGTCCTCTACATGTATGTGTGTGTCCTCTACATGTATGTGTGTGTGTATCCTCTACCTGTATGTGTGTGTGTATCCTCTACCTGTATGTGTGTGTGTGTGTGTCCTCTACATGTATGTGTGTGTGTGTCCTCTACATGTATGTGTGTGTGTGTCCTCTACATGTATGTGTGTGTCCTCTACATGTATGTGTGTGTCCTCTACATGTATGTGTGTGTGTGTCCTCTACCTGTATGTGTGTGTGTGTCCTCTACCTGTATGTGTGTGTGTGTGTCCTCTACCTGTATGTGTGTGTGTCCTCTACCTGTATGTGTGTGTGTGTGTGTGTCCTCTACCTGTATGTGTGTGTGTCCTCTACCTGTATGTGTGTGTGTCCTCTACCTGTATGTGTGTGTGTGCTCTACCTGTATGTGTGTGTGTGTGTGTCTTCTCTATGTGTGTGTGTGTGTGTGTCCTCTACCTGTATGTGTGTGTGTGTCCTCTACGTGTGTGTGTGTGTGTCCTCTACCTGTATGTGTGTGTGTGTGTGTCCTCTACCTGTATGTGTGTGTGTGTGTCCTCTACCTGTATGTGTGTGTGTGTCCTCTACCTGTGTGTGTGTGTGTCCTCTACCTGTATGTGTGTGTGTGTGTGTGTCCTCTACCTGTATGTGTGTGTGTGTGTCCTCTACCTGTATGTGTGTGTGTGTGTGTCCTCTACCTGTGTGTGTGTGTGTGTCCTCTATCTGTATGTGTGTGTGTGTTCTCTACCTGTGTGTGTGTGTGTTCTCTCTGTATGTGTGTGTGTGTGTTCTCTACCTGTATGTGTGTGTGTCCTCTACCTGTATGTGTGTGTGTGCTCTACCTGTATGTGTGTGTGTGTGTGTGTCCTCTACCTGTATGTGTGTGTGTGTCCTCTACCTGTATGTGTGTGTGTGTGTGTCCTCTACCTGTATGTGTGTGTGTGTGTCCTCTACCTGTATGTGTGTGTGTGTCCTCTACCTGTATGTGTGTGTGTGTCCTCTACTTGTGTGTGTGTGTGTGTTCCTCTACCTGTATGTGTGTGTGTGTCCTCTACCTGTATGTGTGTGTGTGTCCTCTACCTGTATGTGTGTGTGTGTGTGTCCTCTACCTGTATGTGTGTGTGTGTGTCCTCTACCTGTATGTGTGTGTGTGTGTCCTCTACCTGTATGTGTGTGTGTCCTCTACCTGTATGTGTGTGTGTCCTCTACCTGTATGTGTGTGTGTCCTCTACCTGTATGTGTGTGTGTGTGTCCTCTACCTGTATGTGTGTGTGTGTCCTCTACCTGTATGTGTGTGTGTGTGTGTCCTCTACCTGTATGTGTGTGTGTGTGTCCTCTACCTGTATGTGTGTGTGTCCTCTACCTGTATGTGTGTGTGTCCTCTACCTGTATGTGTGTGTGTGTGTGTCCTCTACCTGTATGTGTGTGTGTGTCCTCTACCTGTATGTGTGTGTGTGTGTCCTCTACCTGTATGTGTGTGTGTGTGTCCTCTATCTGTATGTGTGTGTGTCCTCTACCTGTATGTGTGTGTGTCCTCTACCTGTATGTGTGTGTGTGCTCTACCTGTATGTGTGTGTGTGTGTGTCCTCTACCTGTATGTGTGTGTTTTGTGTCCTCTACCTGTATGTGTGTGTGTGTGTCCTCTACCTGTATGTGTGTGTGTGTGTCCTCTACCTGTATGTGTGTGTGTCCTCTACCTGTATGTGTGTGTGTCCTCTACCTGTATGTGTGTGTGTCCTCTACCTGTATGTGTGTGTGTGTGTCCTCTACCTGTATGTGTGTGTGTGTGTGTCCGCTACCTGTATGTGTGTGTGTGTCCTCTACCTGTATGTGTGTGTGTGTGTTCTCCCTGTATGTGTGTGTGTCCTCTACCTGTATGTGTGTGTGTCCTCTACCTGTATGTGTGTGTGTCCTCTACCTGTATGTGTGTGTGTGTGTCCTCTACCTGTATGTGTGTGTTTTGTGTCCTCTACCTGTATGTGTGTGTGTGTGTGTCCTCTACCTGTATGTGTGTGTGTCCTCTACCTGTATGTGTGTGTGTGTGTGTCCTCTACCTGTATGTGTGTGTGTGTCCTCTACCTGTATGTGTGTGTGTGTGTCCTCTACCTGTATGTGTGTGTGTCCTCTACCTGTATGTGTGTGTGTGTGTCCTCTACCTGTATGTGTGTGTGTCCTCTACCTGTGTGTGTGTGTGTCCTCTACCTGTATGTGTGTGTGTGTCCTCTACTTGTGTGTGTGTGTCCTCTACTTGTGTGTGTGTGTCCTCTACTTGTGTGTGTGTGTGTCCTCTACATGTATGTGTGTGTGTGTGTCCTCTACATGTATGTGTGTGTGTGTCCTCTACCTGTATGTGTGTGTGTGTCCTCTACCTGTATGTGTGTGTGTGTGTCCTCTACCTGTATGTGTGTGTGTCCTCTACCTGTATGTGTGTGTGTGTCCTCTACCTGTATGTGTGTGTGTGTGTGTCCTCTACCTGTGTGTGTGTGTGTGTGTCCTCTACCTGTATGTGTGTGTGTGTGTCCTCTACCTGTATGTGTGTGTGTCCTCTACCTGTATGTGTGTGTGTCCTCTACCTGTATGTGTGTGTGTCCTCTACCTGTATGTGTGTGTGTGTGTCCTCTACCTGTATGTGTGTGTGTGTGTCCTCTACCTGTATGTGTGTGTGTCCTCTACCTGTATGTGTGTGTGTGTGTGTCCTCTACCTGTATGTGTGTGTGTCCTCTACCTGTATGTGTGTGTGTCCTCTACCTGTATGTGTGTGTGTGTGTGTCCTCTACCTGTATGTGTGTGTGTGTTCTCTCTGTATGTGTGTGTGTGTTCTCTACATGTGTGTGTGTGTGTGTCCTCTCTCTACCTGTATGTGTGTGTGTGTCCTCTACCTGTATGTGTGTGTGTGTGTCCTCTACCTGTATGTGTGTGTGTCCTCTACCTGTATGTGTGTGTGTGTGTGTCCTCTACCTGTATGTGTGTGTGTCCTCTACCTGTATGTGTGTGTGTCCTCTACCTGTATGTGTGTGTGTGTGTCCTCTACCTGTATGTGTGTGTGTGTGTCCTCTACCTGTATGTGTGTGTGTGTCCTCTACCTGTATGTGTGTGTGTCCTCTACATGTATGTGTGTGTGTGTGTCCTCTACCTGTATGTGTGTGTGTGTCCTCTACATGTATGTGTGTGTCCTCTACATGTATGTGTGTGTCCTCTACTGTATGTGTGTGTGTGTCCTCTACTTGTATGTGTGTGTGTGTGTGTCCTCTACATGTATGTGTGTGTGTGTGTCCTCTACATGTATGTGTGTGTGTGTCCTCTACATGTATGTGTGTGTGTGTCCTCTACCTGTATGTGTGTGTGTGTCCTCTACCTGTATGTGTGTGTGTCCTCTACCTGTATGTGTGTGTGTGCTCTACCTGTATGTGTGTGTGTGTGTGTCCTCTACTTGTGTGTGTGTGTGTCCTCTACATGTATGTGTGTGTGTGTCCTCTACCTGTATGTGTGTGTGTGTCCTCTACCTGTATGTGTGTGTGTGTGTCCTCTACCTGTATGTGTGTGTGTCCTCTACCTGTATGTGTGTGTGTGTGTGTTCCTCTACCTGTATGTGTGTGTGTGTGTCCTCTACATGTATGTGTGTGTCCTCTACATGTATGTGTGTGTGTATCCTCTACTTGTATGTGTGTGTGTATCCTCTACCTGTATGTGTGTGTGTGTCCTCTACCTGTATGTGTGTGTGTGTGCCCTCTACCTGTATGTGTGTGTGTCCTCTACTTGTGTGTGTGTGTGTCCTCTACATGTATGTGTGTGTGTGTGTCCTCTACATGTATGTGTGTGTGTGTCCTCTACATGTATGTGTGTGTCCTCTACATGTATGTGTGTGTCCTCTACATGTATGTGTGTGTGTATCCTCTACTTGTATGTGTGTGTGTATCCTCTACCTGTATGTGTGTGTGTGTCCTCCCTCTACCTGTATGTGTGTGTGTCCTCTACCTGTATGTGTGTGTGTCCTCTACCTGTATGTGTGTGTGTGTGTGTCCTCTACCTGTATGTGTGTGTGTCCTCTACCTGTATGTGTGTGTGTCCTCTACCTGTATGTGTGTGTGTGTGTCCTCTACCTGTATGTGTGTGTGTGTCCTCTACCTGTATGTGTGTGTGTGTGTCCTCTACCTGTATGTGTGTGTGTCCTCTACCTGTATGTGTGTGTGTGTGTGTCCTCTACCTGTATGTGTGTGTGTGTGTGTCCTCTACCTGTATGTGTGTGTGTGTGTCCTCTACCTGTATGTGTGTGTGTGTCCTCTACCTGTATGTGTGTGTGTCCTCTACCTGTATGTGTGTGTGTGTGTCCTCTACCTGTATGTGTGTGTGTGTGTCCTCTACCTGTATGTGTGTGTGTGTGTGTCCTCTACATGTATGTGTGTGTGTGTGTCCTCTATGTATGTATGTGTGTGTGTGTGTGTCCTCTACCTGTATGTGTGTGTGTCCTCTACCTGTATGTGTGTGTGTCCTCTACCTGTATGTGTGTGTGTGTGTCCTCTACCTGTATGTGTGTGTGTGTGTGTCCTCTACCTATGTGTGTGTGTGTGTCCTCTACATGTATGTGTGTGTGTGTCCTCTACCTGTATGTGTGTGTGTCCTCTACCTGTATGTGTGTGTGTCCTCTACATGTATGTGTGTGTGTGTGTGTCCTCTACATGTATGTGTGTGTGTGTGTCCTCTATCTATGTGTGTGTGTGTGTCCTCTACCTGTGTGTGTGTGTGTGTCCTCTACCTGTATGTGTGTGTGTCCTCTACCTGTATGTGTGTGTGTCCTCTACCTGTATGTGTGTGTGTCCTCTACCTGTATGTGTGTGTGTGTGTCCTCTACCTGTATGTGTGTGTTACCTGTATGTGTGTGTGTGTGTGTGTCCTCTACCTGTATGTGTGTGTGTCTTCTACCTCTGTATGTGTGTGTGTGTCCTCTACCTGTATGTGTGTGTGTGTCCTCTACATGTATGTGTGTGTGTGTCCTCTACATGTATGTGTGTGTGTGTGTCCTCTATGTGTGTGTGTGTCCTCTACCTGTATGTGTGTGTGTGTGTGTCCTCTACCTGTATGTGTGTGTGTGTGTGTCCTCTACCTGTATGTGTGTGTGTGTGTGTCCTCTACCTGTATGTGTGTGTGTGTGTGTCCTCTACCTGTATGTGTGTGTGTGTGTCCTCTACCTGTATGTGTGTGTGTCCTCTACCTGTATGTGTGTGTGTGTGTCCTCTACCTGTATGTGTGTGTGTGTGTCCTCTACCTGTATGTGTGTGTTTTGTGTCCTCTACCTGTATGTGTGTGTGTGTGTGTCCTCTACCTGTATGTGTGTGTGTCCTCTACCTGTATGTGTGTGTGTGTGTGTCCTCTACCTGTATGTGTGTGTGTGTGTGTCCTCTACCTGTATGTGTGTGTGTGTGTCCTCTACCTGTATGTGTGTGTGTGTCCTCTACCTGTATGTGTGTGTGTGTCCTCTACTTGTGTGTGTGTGTCCTCTACTTGTGTGTGTATGTGTGTGTGTCCTCTACCTGTATGTGTGTGTGTGTGTCCTCTACCTGTATGTGTGTGTGTGTGTCCTCTACCTGTATGTGTGTGTGTGTCCTCTACCTGTATGTGTGTGTGTGTCCTCTACCTGTGTGTGTGTGTGTGTCCTCTCCCTGTATGTGTGTGTGTGTCCTCTCCCTGTATGTGTGTGTGTGTGTCCTCTACCTGTATGTGTGTGTGTGTCCTCTACCTGTATGTGTGTGTGTCCTCTACCTGTATGTGTGTGTGTGTGTGTTTTCTCTATGTGTGTGTGTGTGTGTGTCCTCTACCTGTATGTGTGTGTGTGTGTCCTCTACCTGTATGTGTGTGTGTCCTCTACCTGTATGTGTGTGTGTGTGTGTCCTCTACCTGTATGTGTGTGTGTGTCCTCTACCTGTATGTGTGTGTGTGTGTCCTCTACCTGTATGTGTGTGTGTGTCCTCTACCTGTATGTGTGTGTGTGTGTCCTCTACCTGTATGTGTGTGTGTGTCCTCTACATGTATGTGTGTGTCCTCTACATGTATGTGTGTGTCCTCTACATGTATGTGTGTGTGTGTGTCCTCTACCTGTATGTGTGTGTGTGTGTGTCCTCTACCTGTATGTGTGTGTGTGTGTGTCCTCTACCTGTATGTGTGTGTGTGTGTCCTCTACCTGTATGTGTGTGTGTGTCCTCTACCTGTATGTGTGTGTGTGTCCTCTACTTGTGTGTGTGTGTCCTCTACTTGTGTGTGTGTGTGTCCTCTACATGTATGTGTGTGTGTGTCCTCTACATGTATGTGTGTGTGTGTGTCCTCTACATGTATGTGTGTGTCCTCTACATGTATGTGTGTGTGTATCCTCTACATGTATGTGTGTGTGTGTCCTCTACCTGTATGTGTGTGTGTGTGTGTCCTCTACCTGTATGTGTGTGTGTGTCCTCTACCTGTATGTGTGTGTGTGTCCTCTACTTGTATGTGTGTGTGTCCTCTACTTTTTTTGTGTGTGTGTGTCCTCTACCTGTATGTGTGTGTGTGTGTCCTCTACCTGTATGTGTGTGTGTGTCCTCTACCTGTATGTGTGTGTGTGTGTGTCCTCTATCTGTATGTGTGTGTGTCCTCTACCTGTATGTGTGTGTGTGTGTGTCCTCTACCTGTATGTGTGTGTGTGTGTGTCCTCTACCTGTATGTGTGTGTGTGTGTGTCCTCTACCTGTATGTGTGTGTGTCCTCTACCTGTATGTGTGTGTGTGTGTCCTCTACATGTATGTGTGTGTGTGTCCTCTACATGTATGTGTGTGTGTGTCCTCTACCTGTATGTGTGTGTGTGTGTCCTCTACCTGTATGTGTGTGTGTCCTCTACCTGTATGTGTGTGTGTCCTCTACCTGTATGTGTGTGTGTGTCCTCTATGTGTGTGTGTTTGTGTTTTCTCCCTGTATGTGTGTGTGTGTGTCCTCTACCTGTATGTGTGTGTGTGTGTCCTCTACCTGTATGTGTGTGTGTGTGTGTCCTCTACCTGTATGTGTGTGTGTCCTCTACCTGTATGTGTGTGTGTCCTCTACCTGTATGTGTGTGTGTGTCCTCTACCTGTATGTGTGTGTGTCCTCTACCTGTATGTGTGTGTGTGTGTCCTCTACCTGTATGTGTGTGTGTGTGTCCTCTACCTGTATGTGTGTGTGTGTGTCCTCTACCTGTATGTGTGTGTGTCCTCTACCTGTATGTGTGTGTGTGTCCTCTACCTGTATGTGTGTGTGTGCTCTACCTGTATGTGTGTGTGTGTGTCCTCTACCTGTATGTGTGTGTGTGTGTCCTCTACCTGTGTGTGTGTGTGTCCTCTACCTGTATGTGTGTGTGTCCTCTACCTGTATGTGTGTGTGTGTGTGTCCTCTTCCTGTATGTGTGTGTGTGTGTGTGTGTGTCCTCTACCTGTATGTGTGTGTGTGTGTCCTCTACCTGTATGTGTGTGTGTGTGTCCTCTACATGTATGTGTGTGTGTGTCCTCTACATGTATGTGTGTGTCCTCTACATGTATGTGTGTGTCCTCTACATGTATGTGTGTGTGTGTCCTCTACTTGTATGTGTGTGTGTGTCCTCTACCTGTATGTGTGTGTGTGTGTCCTCTACCTGTATGTGTGTGTGTGTGTCCTCTACCTGTATGTGTGTGTGTCCTCTACCTGTATGTGTGTGTGTCCTCTACCTGTATGTGTGTGTGTGTGTGTCCTCTACCTGTATGTGTGTGTGTGTCCTCTACTTGTGTGTGTGTGTCCTCTACTTGTGTGTGTGTGTGTCCTCTACATGTATGTGTGTGTGTGTGTCCTCTACATGTATGTGTGTGTGTGTGTGTGTCCTCTACCTGTATGTGTGTGTGTGTGTGTCCTCTACCTGTATGTGTGTGTGTGTCCTCTACCTGTATGTGTGTGTGTCCTCTACCTGTATGTGTGTGTGTGTGTCCTCTACCTGTATGTGTGTGTGTGTGTCCTCTACCTGTGTGTGTGTGTGTGTGTCCTCTATGTGTGTGTGTGTGTGTCCTCTACCTGTATGTGTGTGTGTCCTCTACCTGTATGTGTGTGTGTGTGTGTGTCCTCTACCTGTATGTGTGTGTGTCCTCTACCTGTATGTGTGTGTGTGTCCTCTACCTGTATGTGTGTGTGTCCTCTACCTGTATGTGTGTGTGTGTGTCCTCTACTTGTATGTGTGTGTGTGTGTGTCCTCTACCTGTATGTGTGTGTGTCCTCTACCTGTATGTGTGTGTGTGTGTCCTCTCCATATGTGTGTGTGTGTGTGTCCTCTACCTGTATGTGTGTGTGTGTCCTCTACCTGTATGTGTGTGTGTGTCCTCTACTTGTATGTGTGTGTGTGCCTCTACCTGTGTGTGTGTGTGTGTGTCCTCTTCCTGTATGTGTGTGTGTGTGTTCTACCTGTATGTGTGTGTGTGTGTGTCCTCTACCTGTATGTGTGTGTGTGTGTCCTCTACCTGTATGTGTGTGTGTGTGTCCTCTACCTGTGTGTGTGTGTGTCCTCTACCTGTATGTGTGTGTGTGTCCTCTACCTGTATGTGTGTGT
The DNA here is from genome assembly GCA_006937965.1 of Callopanchax toddi. Classification (NCBI taxonomy): domain Eukaryota; kingdom Metazoa; phylum Chordata; class Actinopteri; order Cyprinodontiformes; family Nothobranchiidae; genus Callopanchax; species Callopanchax toddi. Next base: position 426,172 of record SSNR01000254.1, on the reverse strand, counting down.
GTCCTCTACCTGTATGTGTGTGTGTGTGTCCTCTACCTGTATGTGTGTGTGTGTGTCCTCTACCTGTATGTGTGTGTGTGTCCTCTACCTGTATGTGTGTGTGTGTCCTCTACCTGTATGTGTGTGTGTGTGTGTCCTCTACCTGTATGTGTGTGTGTGTCCTCTACCTGTATGTGTGTGTGTGTGTCCTCTACCTGTATGTGTGTGTGTGTGTCCTCTACCTGTGTGTGTGTGTGTGTGTCCTCTACATGTGTGTGTGTGTGTGTCCTCTACATGTATGTGTGTGTGTGTCCTCTACCTGTATGTGTGTGTGTGTGTCCTCTACCTGTATGTGTGTGTGTCCTCTACCTGTATGTGTGTGTGTCCTCTACCTGTATGTGTGTGTGTGTCCTCTACCTGTATGTGTGTGTGTCCTCTACCTGTATGTGTGTGTGTGTCCTCTACCTGTATGTGTGTGTGTGTGTCCTCTACCTGTATGTGTGTGTGTGTGTGTGTGTGTGCTCTACCTGTATGTGTGTGTGTGTGTGTCCTTTACCTGTGACATGTGTGTGTGTGTGTGTGTGTCCTCTACCTGTATGTGTGTGTGTGTGTCCTCTACCTGTATGTGTGTGTGTCCTCTACCTGTATGTGTGTGTGTGTCCTCTACCTGTATGTGTGTGTGTGTCCTCTACCTGTATGTGTGTGTGTGTGTGCTCTCTCTGTGTGTGTGTGTGTGTGTCCTCTACCTGTATGTGTGTGTGTGTCCTCTACCTGTATGTGTGTGTGTGTGTGTCCTCTACCTGTATGTGTGTGTGTGTGTCCTCTACCTGTATGTGTGTGTGTGTGTCCTCTACCTGTATGTGTGTGTGTCCTCTACCTGTATGTGTGTGTGTGTGTGTGTGTGTCCTCTACCTGTATGTGTGTGTGTGTGTGTCCTCTACCTGTATGTGTGTGTGTGTGTCCTCTACCTGTATGTGTGTGTGTGTGTCCTCTACCTGTATGTGTGTGTGTGTGTCCTCTACCTGTATGTGTGTGTGTGTGTCCTCTACCTGTATGTGTGTGTGTCCTCTACCTGTATGTGTGTGTGTCCTCTACCTGTATGTGTGTGTGTGTGTGTGTGTCCTCTACCTGTATGTGTGTGTGTGTGTGTCCTCTACCTGTATGTGTGTGTGTCCTCTACCTGTATGTGTGTGTGTGTCCTCTACCTGTATGTGTGTGTGTGTGTCCTCTACCTGTATGTGTGTGTGTCCTCTACCTGTATGTGTGTGTGTCCTCTACCTGTATGTGTGTGTGTGTGTGTGTGTGTCCTCTACCTGTATGTGTGTGTGTGTGTGTCCTCTACCTGTATGTGTGTGTGTCCTCTCTTTGTATGTGTGTGTGTGTCCTCTACCTGTATGTGTGTGTGTGTGTCCTCTACCTGTATGTGTGTGTGTCCTCTACCTGTATGTGTGTGTGTCCTCTACCTCTCTGTATGTGTATGTGTGTGTGTGTCCTCTACCTGTATGTGTGTGTGTGTCCTCTACCTGTATGTGTGTGTGTGTGTCCTCTACCTGTATGTGTGTGTGTGTGTCCTCTACCTGTATGTGTGTGTGTGTGTCCTCTACCTATGTGTGTGTGTGTGTGTGTGTCCTCTACCTGTATGTGTGTGTGTGTGTGTCCTCTACCTGTATGTGTGTGTGTGTGTCCTCTACCTGTATGTGTGTGTGTGTCCTCTACCTGTATGTGTGTGTGTGTCCTCTACCTGTATGTGTGTGTGTGTGTGTCCTCTACGTGTGTGTGTGTGTGTCCTCTACCTGTATGTGTGTGTGTGTGTCCTCTACCTGTATGTGTGTGTGTGTCCTCTACCTGTATGTGTGTGTGTGTGTGTGTGTGTCCTCTACCTGTATGTGTGTGTGTGTGTCCTCTACCTGTATGTGTGTGTGTGTGTCCTCTACCTGTATGTGTGTGTGTGTGTGTGTGTGTCCTCTACCTGTATGTGTGTGTGTGTGTGTCCTCTACCTGTATGTGTGTGTGTGTGTGTGTGTGTACCCTACCTGTTTCTGAGCAGCGACTCTCTTCTGGTCCCGTTTCCTCCAGGCCGGGTCGTGGATGTGGAGGAAGGTTTTGGATCCTGTGGTGATTCCACTCGGTCGGAACAGCTGACAACAGAAACAAAACCCAACCCAAGTCGATGCTCAAGTCAGACACCTGGACTTATTCAAAGCCTCGACATTTAAAGTCCCTTCATAAAAACTCGAGGAGGAAACATCCAGACATGATTCTGACTGAAGTCACGTAGAGACAAGCGGATCAGAACCAGACTGTGGAGGTGAGGTTACCTGTAACTGAGCTTTTCTCAGCCTCCTGTAGAACTCGTCATCCTCTCTGCCCCAGCCCCAGAACCGGTTCGACATCCCGTTACACTGCACGCACACACACACACACACACACACACACACACACACACACACACACACACACACACACACACACACACACACACACTACATTTTATAATCCAATCAGAACCAAGACACTCAAAAAGAGTAACTATTCTACTAGAAGACAGATAACACCACAACCACCTCAGCCCCATTGTGGGATCAATAAAGTTTTATCTTAACAAATAAATCAGACGTGTCCTCAGAAAGAGCCGAGTGTTTGAACACCTCCATTAAACCTGTGACAAAATGTTGAAACCTGAAGCTGAGAGTGGTGATGTTTAACGCTGGACTCATATTCACTCATTTTGACTGAGGGGAACAAACAGAGCTCCAGGTCTTCTTCTGTCACAAGTTTTAAGATAGAAACAGCACCATCTGGTGGACACTAACTTCACTACATGCAGCTCAACCATACAGGAGTCTGTTTGAAGGAGGAGGACTCAAACTGTCAGAAATCAACAACAACAAAAATTATTTAAAAAAAAACAACAACCTGTTCTTGATGTAAAAACATCACAAAGCAACAACAGGCTAAAAAGACTCTGACCAACGAGATGTAAAACCTTGATCTAGGACAGGATAAAACAATAGAGTTCCAGTGAGAACAGCTGCTTTTAGACTGACTTATTCATTATTTACTGAGACACTGAACAGTACAGGTGTGTCCAAATCATACAAATAATAATCAGGAAAAACACAGAGGCAGGAAGGTTTCAAACAGTATTTACACGAGTCTCATAACTTCTGGCCCTGGTTGATGGATGATTGAGATAAAAACAAAACGACCTCCAGGTTTTTACACCGACTGCTGACGACTAGCTGGAGATGATAGCTGGAATCACAGAAATGTTCCTGAAGTTTTAGGCTGTGTTACCACTGCAGGAAATTCAGATGTTTGGTAGAGATGTTTTTTGTGGACGTTCACATTGACCACTTATCATTTCTTTTTTATAAGAATTGTTAGGGTTCTTTACTTTCAGACAGGTAGAGGTCATTCAGTACGTTTTTGTTTACCTTTAACTTGACTTGTTTCAACCTGTGGCTGTGCTTTTTTCTTTTTCTGGAGAAACGTGAGACCACTTTGGGAGGAGTTGAAGATCATATTGAGAATAAAATAAGAAATTACTAGAGAAACTTGGTGACTAAAATGTGATCACATCTGAATGACTGTTGTGGTGTTTTTGTGACTCCATCATCTGCCCCATGTGACCCATCAGATCTAAAACTTCACTAAACCAGTTCAAACTAATTCAATGTGATTCCAACTAGAGATCTGCTCATTTCCTCGTCTCCGTCCAGACAGAGCCCAGCTTCATCAAACACATTTACTTACCCACTGAGCACATTTTTGTGTTAAAATATTTTGCCTATTTTAATTCATAATGTTGATAATCGGTGTAAGGTTGTGTATTTTTAAATTGTCAGTTAATTCATGTTTATATTTTAGCCTCTTGTAAACAATGTGACCTAGAATAAATATTAACATCCCTAAACACGTCCATAGAAACCCATTCAAATCAGTTTATGATCCCTCTGAATTGAAAATATGTGTGAAGATCATTTAAATTCTATTGTTTTTTTTTTAAAGGTGAATTAAAGGGTTAGAAAAGGTCAGTGAGGAATATTTGAGCATCCTGGTTCCTGCAGTGGACATATTGCCTTATAACCTCTAATAGTCACCAGCTCCAGTCCTCCAGGGACACGTTCCTGCTTCAGCACACCCAAATCAAATGATTTGATATACTCATACACATGACTCATTGAAAGTCAGGTGTGTTCGAGCAGGAAACGGCTAAGGCCTGCAGGACTTTAGCCCTGGAGGACAGGAGTTTATCCTCAGACCCCAACAGCTTTGTACCATGTGATAATGCTTCTTGGTAAGCAGCAGGATTCCTCCCACGTAGGTCTTGTAGTGGTAGAGTGGGTGTAGCTCCGGCGAGGCCACATGGAAGGGTCCGTCTTCAGGAAACCCATAGTCCAGAGCTTCATTCAGGGGCAGCAGGTCCACGTCATGCATGGCCAGGTAATCTGTGTCGTTACCACTCTCCAGGTACCCCACGTTGATCAACGAGGCTCGATTAAATCTGGAACAACAAGAAGAGAGATTACCTGTTACTTTCTGTCAGGCCCTCCTACGAGCATAAATCCACTTCAACTCAGAAGGAACCGAACCATAACAGAAACAGAGCCTCTGATTGGACGCCGTGTCCTCACCTGTAGTGATCCACCTGGTTGATGATGAGGATCTTATGGCGAATCATCTTCTTATTGAGGAATGTGTGCATAAACGGAACAAAGACAAGCAGCTCCTCGAAGCGTTCCCTGAAGGGAACCAGCAGGGCAAGTTTATGAGGACCCCAGGAGGGGTTGTCCGCTGCAGACGCCTGAGCATCCACCGGGCAGGGGGGCGGGGTCTGCTGGGGGTTGCGGCGGTCTTCGTGCGGCATTGTGGACACGTCTCCTGAACAGCTGAGCTGCAGCCAGAGCAGAGAGATCAGAACCAGCACCATGCAGAGTCCGAACAGCTTGTAGACGGTGCAGTTCCCCAGCAGCAGCCTGGAAACACAACACAGGGTTCTCACGCCACCGCCAAAATCCATCAGGCACTTCCAAATGGACTTTACTTTATCCAGTCTTTTACAGGAATCACACACACATGAACAGTGCACCTTAAAATACCTGAACACTGGGCCACGTCCTGTAAAAATCTGAATTTTACATTTTCACAGATGTTTAATAATGTTTTCACTAAATTCTGCATCAAGATAAACAGAAACGTTTAAACACTTCATGGAGAAAGTCATGGGAATCACCAGGACTTCATTTGTTTTTATCACATTTTTACATGTAATCAAAATTCAAGCATTTTAAGGCTTTAAGCACCTTTAAGACGGGAGTCATAGTTTATGAAATACAGTGACCACCCTTCAACACATTTTTGTGCTCGTAGAAAAAACAAGTAATACCAGTTTTATAGGATTTTTACATTTTTAGAACTTTAAGATGAAGTGTTGTGAACTGACTTTAATTCATATTCATTACTATTGAGAAAAAAGCAGGTATTTCCTCCATTTGCCATATATAGTAAAAAATGACATATTCGGGTAGAAGCTCCCTCAGAGCTCAAACTGAAGGCTCAGGCCTCAAATGAGATGCAGGTTTTAAATTCACCCAAACGTACTGTGATGTAATGGTTTTTGGGGGGCACAGTTTTGTGCTTAGGGTTGTTAACATCAGTATTTTATTTCACACTGTTTACAAGAGACTAAATAAAACATGGAAAAAATTTATAATGCTCAATCTTGCATAAGTGATCAGCAATATGCATGAAAAACTGAAAAGGTTTGTTAAAAATTAATAAAGAAAAAACACAAAAATGTGCTTCAGTGCATCAAAGGGTTAATAAGTGCTGAAATGCAACACTTCCTCTTCCTGTTTGATAGTGGTTTACAGCAGCCAGACGGTCTTTAGACAGAGCTGATAAATGGTGTCAGGTTTGTTTGTAAAGACGAGGTTTTTAGGTTTACTGTTAGAGGTTAGTGGGAACTCAAAAGTACAAAACAAACTCCATTTGAGAACGATTAGTGCTTAAAAACTAAAAAGATGTAATAAATCCTCCAGCAGCAATTTCACGTTTTTACATAAAATCCCTCTTTTGGTGATCTTTCACATCCATCAGTGGTTTTATGGTCGACTTTTAAGAGAAATGTGTTAAACAGAGCTCTGTGACGATCCAGGGTTTGGCGTTTGTTAAACTAAGTTTTTCTTCATTTACTGAAAAGTGGCATTTTGGACATACAAGGTTTTAGCCTGACAGCAAGGAATCAAATAATTAGAAACAAAAATTAAAAGCTCTAAATCTCATCCTGAATAAATCAACAGGTCAACAGAATGTGCTCATGGAGCATAAACACACAAACACACCAGAAATGAATCATTTCTAGTTCTCAAATTGTGGTTTTGATGATTTTTGTTTAAGGAATTTTTCTTCTTTGCTTTTCAGCTGTAAGGCGCTGCTTTAAAACATTGTTTGTTCATTCTTGTGTGAATGTGTTGCTTTCAAGGATTTTGCTGCAACTTTTCTACTTTTGGGCCAGTTGAAAATTCAGGTTCAGGAAGTAAAGACTTCCATATAAACGCTGTTGTTACCAGGAATTACACTGAGCCATGGTGAGTTCAGAGACCAGGAAAAAAGTGAGAATTTTTATTGCTGCTTGGCCAATGGTTGGTTTACGGACAGGCTTGAATGTCAGATGAAGCTGAATTCTGGGTAGATTCTGATCACGTGATACATTTTCACCCGGGGTCCTACGCTTCTGCCCAAATCAAATTCAAGCACTTTCAAGGTGAGTTTTTAATGACTTCCCAGCCCCTTCCATTAGTGATATGTACTCACAAAGAGAAGATTTAAACTCAAAATGCTCATAAAAGTAAAGGTCAACCAGAGACTCACTGATTTAGATTTTAAGGGCCGATTCCAGTTCCTGATGTTTGTTCAGCTGTGACCTGATGATCTGATTAATCTCAAACAACTTTAAAAAGCAGAACTAATTTTATTTAAATGCCTGGCCAAACTAAAAATGTTGAAATAAAAACTTTCACATCTTTTTGTATGAATTAACACTTAGCAATGGTGGGTTCATAGACTATAGAAATTACTGGATTTTAAATTCTGCAGCCTTAAAGGTAGATCTGAATTAATTTTATTCTCACGACTAGTCACGACTTCATCGACCTGCAGGAGTCCCTGGACCACAGTTTGGGAACCACTTGTTAAAACACACAGATCAAACTCTACTCACCTTGGCTGTGGATGAGGAACTTCAGACGTTTTGTTTCTTAAAAACCAATAAAAGGAACAATAAGAAGAAGTGAGGTGAGTGAACAAATCTGTTCTATTTTATAGTAATACGTAGGGCTGGACGATATAGAAAAAAAGCTTATCGATAAAAAAATCATATTGATCGATAATCGATTATATTTGGTGCTGAATCCTGGAGTGGAGTCATTGGTTTTATTATTTTGGACATGACTGACTGACTTTGAGTGATTATAGATCCTGTATTTGAACCAGGAGAAGACAGACAGCTGAACCACACAGGGATCAGCTGTTTTATCGTCCTCCATAAAATAACTAACTCCGCTTTGGCTGGTTCGGTTCATGGTCCAGGTCTGGTGTTCGAGCTTCATGCTCTTCAGGTCACTTCAGGTCAGGTCGTGTTTATCCCAGTTTGGTTTGCGGATGATCCAGAGGATTTCTCCTCCAATGTGGATCCTGGGTTCCTACAGGTTTCTTCTAGTCAAATTCAAGTCTTTAAGACATTTTTAAGACCATTTATATGAAAATTTAATACCCATTTCACAGACCTACCGACAAGGAAAAACAAAAATTCTTGAACATATGTTCATTTATTTTTAAAAGAAATGTGGAATGTGCAAAGTATGACAAGTTATTTAATCAGAATAATTATGGTTGACAAATGAAACCTTTGAGGTGAAATGCGATACAGAGAAGTTACATACAGCACACATTTTAAGACACAGATATCAAAATTCAAGACTTTTTCAAGTCTTTTTAAGGTATTATTTCAAAATTCATAAATTCAATGCTTTTAAGACTTTTTAGGACCCGCGGGAACCCTGGAATCCTTACTGGGGCGACAGCTTGTATTCCTGCAGCTTCAAGCAGCTTAATGCTAAAACATGTTTGTTGTGTTACCAGACTGGTTTTATAGATTCTCTGCTCATTTTGCAAAGGACCGTTGTTTGGTTTTTGTTGGACTTGTACAAACCCAATGATTTCCACGCTGGTAAACTAACTCAACCTGTTTTCCAGATAATTTCCTCTGCCCTCCCTTGCAGCAACCTTTTTTTTTGTCTGAGAGGGGAGGGGCTTAATGACGGAGCTGCCTGGGTCTGTGCCTCTGATTGGTTAGGAGTTAATAATAGGGATGCACCAATACCGTTACCCAATACCAGGAACTGATACCAGTGGCTTCACTGTCTGTGACTTGTAATTTCTGTTGTAGTTTCCTATATTGAACACTAGGGGGAGCTATTGAGCTAAAGAGGAACAGTGTGGGTTGAGAGCTGGAGATGGTGCCGAATAGTTCATTTTATTTGGTTAAAATGTGGAAAACTGCAATAATTTCACTGTGAAATCACAGAAAATGGTTATTTTTCACCTTATATTTTAGTTTTGTGATCATTTTTATTAATATATTTTATTTTTTTATCTAACTCAGTTATTTGTTATAAAAATCAGAGAAGAAAAAATACTACCTGTATTCCAATTTGTTGCATTTTTTTGTGTGGTAGAAGTATCGGTACTCGGTATCGGCGAGTAATCAGATTTAAGTATCTGTATCGGATCGGTTTTGAAAAAAGTGGTATTGGTACATCCCTAGTAAATAATGACTGGTGTTACGTTACCTGGTTGGATAAAATAAAAAAAGACAGGAAAAATTTTTAATCAAACTTTTTATTGACCCATTTTTTTCCATCAATATTTATATTGCTATTGATTTATTGTCCAGCCCTAGTAATATGACTTTCACTGCATCTAAGGCATAAAACCAGAATGAAATTTTAACTAAATAATCAGCATTTAAAATAAATGTGTCAAAGTCTAAAAGTTGAAAACTTTATTCTTCTTTATTCTTGTTATTTTTAAACATGTAAATAAACACTGAAATTTAGAAAAATAGAATAGACTCTAGATCACCACGGTAACAGGCTAGACTCTAGATCACCACGGAAACAGAGACTAGACTCTAGATCACCACGG
>SSNR01000254.1:403534-416973 GCA_006937965.1 Callopanchax toddi | reverse complement strand
GGAAGTAAAGACTTCCATATAAACGCTGTTGTTACCAGGAATTACACTGAGCCATGGTGAGTTCAGAGACCAGGAAAAAAGTGAGAATTTTTATTGCTGCTTGGCCAATGGTTGGTTTACGGACAGGCTTGAATGTCAGATGAAGCTGAATTCTGGGTAGATTCTGATCACGTGATACATTTTCACCCGGGGTCCTACGCTTCTGCCCAAATCAAATTCAAGCACTTTCAAGGTGAGTTTTTAATGACTTCCCAGCCCCTTCCATTAGTGATATGTACTCACAAAGAGAAGATTTAAACTCAAAATGCTCATAAAAGTAAAGGTCAACCAGAGACTCACTGATTTAGATTTTAAGGGCCGATTCCAGTTCCTGATGTTTGTTCAGCTGTGACCTGATGATCTGATTAATCTCAAACAACTTTAAAAAGCAGAACTAATTTTATTTAAATGCCTGGCCAAACTAAAAATGTTGAAATAAAAACTTTCACATCTTTTTGTATGAATTAACACTTAGCAATGGTGGGTTCATAGACTATAGAAATTACTGGATTTTAAATTCTGCAGCCTTAAAGGTAGATCTGAATTAATTTTATTCTCACGACTAGTCACGACTTCATCGACCTGCAGGAGTCCCTGGACCACAGTTTGGGAACCACTTGTTAAAACACACAGATCAAACTCTACTCACCTTGGCTGTGGATGAGGAACTTCAGACGTTTTGTTTCTTAAAAACCAATAAAAGGAACAATAAGAAGAAGTGAGGTGAGTGAACAAATCTGTTCTATTTTATAGTAATACGTAGGGCTGGACGATATAGAAAAAAAGCTTATCGATAAAAAAATCATATTGATCGATAATCGATTATATTTGGTGCTGAATCCTGGAGTGGAGTCATTGGTTTTATTATTTTGGACATGACTGACTGACTTTGAGTGATTATAGATCCTGTATTTGAACCAGGAGAAGACAGACAGCTGAACCACACAGGGATCAGCTGTTTTATCGTCCTCCATAAAATAACTAACTCCGCTTTGGCTGGTTCGGTTCATGGTCCAGGTCTGGTGTTCGAGCTTCATGCTCTTCAGGTCACTTCAGGTCAGGTCGTGTTTATCCCAGTTTGGTTTGCGGATGATCCAGAGGATTTCTCCTCCAATGTGGATCCTGGGTTCCTACAGGTTTCTTCTAGTCAAATTCAAGTCTTTAAGACATTTTTAAGACCATTTATATGAAAATTTAATACCCATTTCACAGACCTACCGACAAGGAAAAACAAAAATTCTTGAACATATGTTCATTTATTTTTAAAAGAAATGTGGAATGTGCAAAGTATGACAAGTTATTTAATCAGAATAATTATGGTTGACAAATGAAACCTTTGAGGTGAAATGCGATACAGAGAAGTTACATACAGCACACATTTTAAGACACAGATATCAAAATTCAAGACTTTTTCAAGTCTTTTTAAGGTATTATTTCAAAATTCATAAATTCAATGCTTTTAAGACTTTTTAGGACCCGCGGGAACCCTGGAATCCTTACTGGGGCGACAGCTTGTATTCCTGCAGCTTCAAGCAGCTTAATGCTAAAACATGTTTGTTGTGTTACCAGACTGGTTTTATAGATTCTCTGCTCATTTTGCAAAGGACCGTTGTTTGGTTTTTGTTGGACTTGTACAAACCCAATGATTTCCACGCTGGTAAACTAACTCAACCTGTTTTCCAGATAATTTCCTCTGCCCTCCCTTGCAGCAACCTTTTTTTTTGTCTGAGAGGGGAGGGGCTTAATGACGGAGCTGCCTGGGTCTGTGCCTCTGATTGGTTAGGAGTTAATAATAGGGATGCACCAATACCGTTACCCAATACCAGGAACTGATACCAGTGGCTTCACTGTCTGTGACTTGTAATTTCTGTTGTAGTTTCCTATATTGAACACTAGGGGGAGCTATTGAGCTAAAGAGGAACAGTGTGGGTTGAGAGCTGGAGATGGTGCCGAATAGTTCATTTTATTTGGTTAAAATGTGGAAAACTGCAATAATTTCACTGTGAAATCACAGAAAATGGTTATTTTTCACCTTATATTTTAGTTTTGTGATCATTTTTATTAATATATTTTATTTTTTTATCTAACTCAGTTATTTGTTATAAAAATCAGAGAAGAAAAAATACTACCTGTATTCCAATTTGTTGCATTTTTTTGTGTGGTAGAAGTATCGGTACTCGGTATCGGCGAGTAATCAGATTTAAGTATCTGTATCGGATCGGTTTTGAAAAAAGTGGTATTGGTACATCCCTAGTAAATAATGACTGGTGTTACGTTACCTGGTTGGATAAAATAAAAAAAGACAGGAAAAATTTTTAATCAAACTTTTTATTGACCCATTTTTTTCCATCAATATTTATATTGCTATTGATTTATTGTCCAGCCCTAGTAATATGACTTTCACTGCATCTAAGGCATAAAACCAGAATGAAATTTTAACTAAATAATCAGCATTTAAAATAAATGTGTCAAAGTCTAAAAGTTGAAAACTTTATTCTTCTTTATTCTTGTTATTTTTAAACATGTAAATAAACACTGAAATTTAGAAAAATAGAATAGACTCTAGATCACCACGGTAACAGGCTAGACTCTAGATCACCACGGAAACAGAGACTAGACTCTAGATCACCACGGTAACAGGCTAGACTCTAGATCACCAAAGAAACAGAGACTAGACTCTAGATCACCACGGAAACAGAGACTAGACTCTAGATCTCCACGGAAACAGAGACTAGACTCTAGATCACCACGGAAACAGAGACTAGACTCTAGATCACCAAGGAAACAGAGACTAGACTCTAGATCACCACGGAAACAGAGACTAGACTCTAGATCACCACGGAAACAGAGACTAGACTCTAGATCACCATGGAAACAGACTAGACTCTAGATCACCATGGAAACAGAGACTAGACTCTAGATCACCACGGTAACAGAGACTAGACTCTAGATCACCACGGTAACAGAGACTAGACTCTAGATCACCATGGAAACAGACTAGACTCTAGATCACCATGGAAACAGAGACTAGACTCTAGATCACCATGGAAACAGAGACTAGACTGTAGATCACCACGGTAACAGGCTAGACTCTAGATCACCACGGAAACAGAAACTAGACTCTAGATCACCATGGAAACAGACTAGACTCTAGATCACCATGGAAACAGAGACTAGACTCTAGATCACCACGGTAACAGACTAGACTCTAGATCACCACGGTAACAGGCTAGACTCTAGATCACCATGGAAACAGAGACTAGACTGTAGATCACCACAGATTTTACTTTACTTATTCTTTTTAACTGAACTTTTTTCTTTTTCTAAAGCTATTTTCTCAATTTGCCATATATGGTAAAAATGAAGTCATCAGGAAGAAAATCCCTCAGAGCTCAAACTAAAAGATGAAACTTTAGGTTTGATCCTTTTCTACATTCTTCCAACCCTATTAAACACTAATGGGAGTTTCCCTCTGTCAGGAGACTGGTTCCTATTGTCTATGTTTCAATAAATACCAGTTATGGAAAGATGTGGTATTCCTTACTTCTAGTAGAATTCTCTCTGTTTTATAAGAACTTTGTATTTGGCTGCACTGACCACAATAACATAGACTGTGTTTATTATGAATTTAGTTTAATTTACTGCCAAATTCCACATCAACAGAAACAGATAAAGAACCAATGAAAGAGTTTGAACTTGACACAAAAACTCTTTCCTCTCGATGAATGTCTGAACCCTGATCAGCCTGTCAGTGGATACCTGGGATTACCTGTTTATCTGAGTGTATTTCTTTATAATAACTGGTTTACTGTCAGCTGTCCTCTGTTGTTCCGGTGATACAAATAAAGTTCTGAAGCCACAGGCCTCAGTGAGATGGAGAAATGAGATGCTGATTTACTCATGGTGACTTGAATGGGCTTCTGTGGACACGTTTTGTGCTTAGGGACGTTAGGGTTAACGTTTTAGACCACGTTGTTTACAAGTGGCTAAAATATATATATATAAAAAACATGAAAAAAACAAAAAACATTAAAAAAAGAAATCACAACCTCGCATAAAGGATGATAACTTTGTTAAAACAATTCTAAAAATGAAAACGCAAAAACACTAAACTTAGTTTGGGTGCATCAAAGTGTGAAGAATTGTTCTTTGTATGCCTTCAGGTCTTTTTTACTTTGCTGTTGAGTTTCTTACCGTCTTTCCTCTTTGAAGTACAGGACTGGTTTTCTTCTGGATGAATACATCATGTTTACCGGCTGTTTAATGGAACAGACGAGCAGTCAACCCCGGTTCATTCCGCTTCACGCGGCTCCTCCATACCTCTCTGCTGGCCGGTTCCCGGTGAGGTCAGCCAGTAAAGTCCATGGTGTTCGGAGGGGCTCCGACCCGGAGTCTTTAGCGGTGGGAGCTAACGGACTGGACACGTAGCATGAAGCGGTCCACGGGCTCCGGTTCCCCCGCGCCGCCGCCTACTATCGGGTTTAGGTCTGTTTGGTCACCGGAGGTCCGTTAACAACTCAATCCGCTAAATAATCACATTTTACAGGACAAAAACACCCGCCGAGCGGCTCATTTAGAGGAATTAAACGCTAGCTAAAAATCACAGAAACCGTTTAATAAGGAGTCCGACGCGAAACACTTTCCGACAGGAACTCCATCCAATATCAAAGGTTCCTACAGTCCGTTTTTGATTTTATGAAAATTACCCTATGGAAGCCTGTTTCCACCACTTAGATGAAAATACGTTGATTTATAAGTCATAATTATAAAATACTATCTTTACATCTGTCTCGTAATTTTCATTTAGTACCCAGAACTGTGAGATACCTTCTCTCATGAATCACTTTATTTATCATTGAACCAGTTACCTGATACAACGAAATCACATTTCAGTACAACCTGACCAAGATTTGACACACAGAACATTTAGAACACATTACAGGAACAGGTAGACTGCGGACGATGCACAAAGTGCACCCTTTTTATGCAGGAGAGGGAAAAGTTGGTAAACAGTTGCGTAAGGATAAAAAAAAACATGATTCATTAAACACAAAGTCAAAAATAATTATGCAGTCATAATTATTAGGGCGAGGAACTCTGACATTCGGGAGAGATTTAAAGTAGAACTGCTGCTCCGGCTGTTTCAGGCATGTCCTGCCGGCAGGAAGCCCCCAGGTTGACCCAGGAGGACACGTTGGAGAAAATACATCTTCAATTCAATATGTTTATTTCACTCAAAAAATTCAATATACAACCGTCAAATCAAAATACAAAATACCAACCAGAATACAAATCATTTGAGTGAAAAGGGGGGAGGAAGAAGAAAAAATCTTATATGACCTACCCCCTTCAACTAAAGACAAAATACATTACAAAATGGCCTTATACACAAAAAGTAAACAGCTTTTTCTTCACAAACAATACCAGAACTAAAACATATCAATCCTCTATCATTAACTCACAAGATCATAGGATTTTAGCATCTTCATCTTCAATCTGACCCGGGAACGCCTCGGGGTCCAGCCGGAGGTGGCCGGGGAGAGGACGGTCTAGTTGGGATGCCGCCCCCACGACCCGGACAGACGAAGATGAGACGAGAAGTCATAATTATTTAGGTCATTTCATTATTATGAATATTGGTTCAAATGAAGGCAACTGGCCTTCTGTGGTTCCTTTAAGACGTTTTGCTTCTCATCCAAGGAGCTTTGTTGATTCCGGATGGACCATAACTTCATGTGGACATGGATGGTTTGACTTCCTTACATGTGGAGGATGGATTGTTCAGAACCTCCTGACAGCATCACCTGTACAGTTATTTAGAGAACTGGCGACGTGTTAGTTGTTTTTTGTACAATCTTTATGAAAATGTTCCAAACTGAATAAATGAATACATTCATCAACTGATTATACATTTTTTATGTACCAGTATGTGTAAAATTAAGACTCTCAAACAAAGACAGCTTGGTTGTTTTTGTTTTGTTTTATTACATTTTGCAGTCACTTATTTTAAATTCTTTTTCAAAACCCTTCCCCCTGAAAATACAATATCATTTTACAGCATATAAAAACTCTGAACAGTGACTGAGAGCTTTAGATGTTAACTTTACAAGAAAAAAACAGTCAATCTGCTGCATCCTTCAAGCTTTATTCTGAGTGCGATAATTATTTAAACTCACGTGCACTCCCCCCAAAAAACAAGAAAAACATCTCAAACCCTTCGTCTAGAAAAAGAAAAACTGATTAAAACTCAACCCCAAAGACTACCAACAAAACTATCGGATTTAGATTCATTTAGAAGAAATCTCACAAACTAGAAAATCTGAATATTTCTGGTGTTTGGAATCAGAAACTGAATATTTAGTAACTCAGGTGTCCAAAAACTAAAACTCAGGTTCACTTTGTTGCTTTTCTGTAGCTGAAACGAAACTTCTGGCAGCTCTACAGAAAATAAAAAACACATCAACGTGACTTTTAGAGGTTTAATTTGAATCAAACACTTCAGAGAGGAGTTTCCTTCCTGCAGATTTAATGCATGTCTGTAATTTAGGTGAATCAGGACAACAAAGAACAGTGCACTCACAAAAATGATCCGATGTCACAAAAACCCACAATCTGCATCATAGAATTTAATTAAATCTTCTAACTCAAAATGTTTTTTGTAATCAGGTGAATTTTCTGAATGAAGGCTCAAAAAAGCAAAAATGACCTGTTCTGCTCTACAAAAAAAAAGCTTCAGAGTTTTAATCCAACAAAAACGGGGAGAAAAGTGTGACAATGTTTTATAGTAAAATACAAGAAACTAAGCATTACTTTGATCTCTGTGTTTATAAGAATCATAATCTGGTATTTTGCCAGTCTGATGATTTATAATAATAAATTCACAAAAAAGGTAAAGGTCTGAGAGTAACCACCAGTAATCAGATTACATTTGAAGCAGGTTTAGTTTGAACTTTAACAGAAAATCAAAAAAGTCATTTTACAAATAAATCAAATGTTTTTAGTTTTTGGACAAAGGAGCGAACGCCTCGTGTAAACTGACTTCTGTTTGTCGACATCTCTAACGATCAGTAACACAAACTGACAGAGAGGTCAAATAAATTACTGCACGGCTGCTGGAATCGAAGCTGCAGCTGTTTCCTGCAGGCGTAAGGGGCTCATCGCAAACAACAACAATATCATAAAGATGTTTTCAAGTCTGACCGGCAGCTGGATGTTTCTGCAGCTCGTCTTCTTAGACAGCAGCTGCTCAGTACTGCATCCGACAGTAGAGAACACACTCACACACACACACACACTTTCTGCTGCTCCAGCAGTTACACCAGCTTCTTAGCCTCAAAGAAGCTCTTCAGGTGTCTCATCTGCCAGATGCCAATGGCCACCAGGATCAGGGTCTGCACGATGGACCACCAGAGGACGCGCTGGTTGGTGCTCTCACTGGTCTGACGGAAACGCTCCTCGCGGTACTGAGGACAGACAGCAGGGGGCGTTAGACAAGAACCTAAACCTGGGAATGAAACCTGAGTGTCTCTTCAGAGGCTATTTGTTACTTTGACCAACCATAAAACTAAGTAATGTTTATATTTCAGTCGACAACAAAGAAAAAGTTTCAGCAGCTTTTCTGTCATTGCAGTAGCTTCCACAGTAGACCGATAACAGGCTGCTTCCCTTCATAGCATCAAAAACAACTCCAGCTTTCAGGACAAAACATCTCTTCCTACTCTGTTTATGCAGCTTTCTGATAAGTTGTATGATTCAACTAGAAATTTAATGGGGAAATTATTTACTTATATATTTGAGCCAAAATATTGTAAAAGCAAAAGGTAGTTTAACACATGTATTTAAATTGACTATATTTTTAGACATATCTTTATGAGAGACGGTAAATGGCGGTCAGTGTTAAAGGCCGAAGACCCTTGACCCCTGGTGACTGACCCGCTGATAGTTCTGCTCCTTCTGGATCTGGTCCACCTGCTCCACCAGCTGTCGGACTCTCAGCTGCAGCTCTGTCAGCTTGTCTTTGGCAGCGATCTCAGCGTAGTTGTTGGCGTGTTCGCCCACCTGGATATCCAGATGAACCCTCTGCAACAAAATGTCACCAACCTCCAGGTGAGTCTCACTCAAAGAACTCCACTGGACTGAACACAGAGAAACTGGACAGAACGTTTCTGTCAGCATAGCAGAGATGCTCTGCTCTGATGCGAGCACCACAACAGGCGTCTCCTCACCAGCATGCCTCCAGCGAACAGGGAGAACTTAGAGGAGTTGGAGTGCAGGCAGATCTGATGCTCTCCGGGTGTGTGTGACGTGAAGGTGAAGCGTCCCTCTGAGCCGTACTGTCGAGACAGGATCACCTGCAGGAGACCAAAGAAGATGTTAAAGCTTTGATTTCATAAATCACCTCACTGTGACAAGCATCTGAGAGTGACCTGGTCCGATTAGAACCAGCTAAAAGAAAATAAATGGGCTCCAGCTGTTAATAGACCATGTCTCTAGACTGGGACAAAGACAGCAGCCTGATGAAACGTTAAACTGTACGTGAGGCATCAACGATACACCGTGTATATTACTATTAGGGATGTATAGTTAACTGTTTGACTGCCGTTAATAACGTAACTGAGTAGAATATTTTGACCGGTTAACTGAAATGTATCCATTTCGCTTGTGTGTAATACATATTTGTGCCACTACAGGGTGCAAGAGCACCGCTATCAAAATAAGTTTACCCAAAAATCATAGATGGAGAGGTGAGCTCACATGGGCCCTGTCCCAATACTCACACTTCCACCCTTGCGCGTTCCCGTGGAGGTGCGCAAGTGCTTAGGTGTCTCGATTCTCTAGGGTGGAGACTCCGGACCATGTCTCCGCCCCTTTTCCACCCATGCTACTTAGTGTATTACTCAAAATTCCAAGTGCACTTCATAGAGGTGGAAGTGCGAGTATTTGGACAGGGCCATGGATACAATAAAGTTCCTCAAAGAAGCGGTCAAGAAAGCACAGCATGGAGTATTTTATTCTTGTAGTGATGGACTAATCCTAAAGTCATTTGTTTTTTTCCACTCAAAGTGTTGTTGCTGTTCAAATTCATTCATATTAACATAAGTAGAGCTGGGCGATGTGGCCAAAATGTCATATCTAGGGCTGGGTATCGTAACACGGTACTACTGTGGTACCGACCGAAAACCTTCGGTAGGTACCGGTACCGAAAAAAAAACGTTTTTCGATACTACATTTTGGTACTTTTACAATAAAATGTCCCTTTAAATGCGCCGCTCCAGCCCCGCTCTGATCGGCGCACACACAGGCTGAGGGACACACACACAGCTCCAGCCCCTCCCTCTGCTCTCCCTCTCCTCAACAGCTACGGCGAGAAAAAAAAAAAAGTCAGACGCGATCCGTGACCCGGGTCTGGAGAAGCGGAGGGAGACGAAGCGAGACCTTCCTCTCTTGTTTAAACACTCTCTGGTACCGACCGGACCGTCAGAACGGCAGATTAAAAATATCTGTCCCGAACACCGAGTTTAACCCCGCAGCTCTGTTTTCACCTGCTGAGGCGTCGGAGCTGCAGCCTCCTCAGGACGACGCAGAACACATGCGCTGTTTTTTTAATTGCATTTAAAAAATCTGCGAGGCCATGAGACGTACTTGTTTTATTTAGGAGGATTTACTTTTTATTAGAGACCATAGAGGCTCTGTTATCAGCAACGATGTGGAGGGTTTTCCTCTCTGGTTCAGGTTTTCCTGTGCTCCCATCCTGGCACCTCCAGAGTAACACTAGTTTCTGGTCGACCTGAATCCGTGTACTCTTTATTAGAAAAAAGGGAATAATGAAATAATGAAAACGGATCCGTTTTCCTGTATTTATGATTGTTTTTCCATAACAAAAACCAAATAACTCTTACATCTGGATATTCAGTTTCCCTTTCAGAAACAAAACAACAAAAGAAAGAGTTCATGGATTGTATGACAGCCTTAGTTAGTTCCAGAGGGAAGAGATAAATAAATAATAATAAATGCATCAATATGCCATAAAACTGTTTTTTTTTTTTTTGTTTAATTAAAAAAAAACTTTAAAGCAGCACTCTGGAGGATTTCAGCAAGAGAGCAGTTTTTGAATCTAGCGTCCAAAGGCTCCTCCTCAAAACATCTCGACACTCGCGTCCGGTCGCGTGTGCGCGCGTGCACACGGCACATATACGTTGCGGGCATGAACTGTACAGCTCAATGTGTAGGGTTTAATCACTCACAGTTCACAATCTTATTCCAACACTACGAGGGTCTGATGAGCTGCTTCTGATATTAGCTCTGTTAGCAGAGAGCTGCTGCTGGACTCTGAAGCTGAACTTGACTCGGCCCTGGATGAACTTTCTGACCAAAATAAACGCGTAACCCTGTCAAGCCTTGCCATTCTGTGAGGTGAAAGGTTTAAAAATAAAAATAAATCCGTCTTTTGCTGGAGAATGGGTAGGATTTTAGTAGAAATGAGCCATGAGGCTGATATGCAAACAGAGAAACACACGGAGCGTCCTGTACGACAGTGCCCCCTACTGGTACATGTTTGGTCGATGCGCGTGCATGTTGAGAGAATGCAGAAATTTGAATTTCATTGGCTAAAAAATGTCGGCGGCAAGAAATAATGGAAAGGGGTCTCTAGGAGGAAGGAGGGTCTTCATCAGAATGACAGATGTTGTGGAACTCAACCCACAGATCATAGTTTAGACCTGAAATATCATTTAAAACATTTAGAAAACTTAGATACAAAGAAAAATAATCCAGAGAGCTGCTTTAAAGTACTTGTTGTTTTCTCTAAGAATTATACACATAGGTATCGAAAAAAGTATCGTTAAGGTACCGGTATCGAGAACCAGGTATCATTAAAGTAGTAGTATCGAAAAATATTTAACGATACCCAGCCCTAGTCATATCCTGATATAGCTCATTTTATATCCTGATAACGATAAATATACGAAACATAGAACACCTCCTTGTGAATCTCCTCCTCCACTGTGGCCCGACATGCATCACATAAATCAGGTCATGTGACTTTAGTAATGTGTTTTCAGCTGGGCACTTCATATCTCAGTTTGAGTGTAACTCACTAAACTCTTGTGTAGCTGAAATCAAAGACAGTTATACAGTTTTGAGGTAATACAGGCATTATGGTTAAAAAAAAATTATGTTGAATGAAAAATGCTTTATTTTATGTTGTTGTTTTCACTGCATGTTTAAATGAACTTGTTATTTTTGTGGTGGAACCAATGTTTATGTTGTTGAGGTCCATTCAATTTTTTGTTACACACTTCATCAGCAGAGGGCAGCACTACTTGCCATGACCCCATGGCACAGTTAAGGCCGGTTCACACGGCAGGATTTTCAAATTGTCGGCCGATTTTAAATCATAAGAGACCACACACGTGGCGAGAAATTTTCCTTTAAAAATGGCGGACACTGACCGTCCTGATCCTACAGTGTGTGGTGGGATCACACACAAACTGATTTTACACACTAACATTCCCAGATCAGATCAGACGTGAAATCTCGCAGAACTTCATGAGATCAAACGTGACTTTGGAGTAAACAAACATGACAGCTTTTATTTTTATTAAAAACAACGAACGGGAGGTGTTTGGGGCATATCCTGCTGGCAGGAGGCCCCCGGGTCGACCCAGGACGTACTGGAGGAAATACATCTCCAGGTCGGAAGAGGAATGCCTTGGCGTCCCAGCTGAGGAGCTGGCGGATTTGGCCGGGGAGAGGATGGCCGACTAGGATGCAGCCCCCGCCATCCGCACCTGGATAAGCGGAGGAAGGTGACGCGAGGACAATGAACTTGTGACAGTTTTAAAAATCCGAGCAGCTGTTTTGATGAGCGATTCCTTTTGCTTCGCTCAGTGGAGTCTATCAACTCGCTCTCTGATTGGCTACACGTCAATCTCCACAGACAGCTTCTCGGGGGTCACCACACGCTGCAATGTTGGATCTAGCAATCCAACATATTTGATTTCACAGATTTGGGATCAGAGCGGACCAGAGCACTCTTAACCCACCAAACACAAGAGGATGATCTGATAAGGTTATCTTTAATAATAATAATAATAACTTTATTTATATAGCACCTTTCTCAGGCCAATGGCCACAAAGTGCTTTACAATAAAACAATTATAAAAACACAAAGGATAAAACTTGAAAAGAACATAATAAAACACAAAATAAAAACTTGAAAAAAACATGATAAAATGCAAAATAAGAACATGATTAAACACAAAATAAAAACATGATAAAACACAAAATAAAAACATGATAAAACAAAAACATCATGCAACCTAAAATCAGTAAAAAGCGAGCCTGAATAAATGAGTTTTCAACTGTTTCCTAAAAGAGTCAACAGAATCCAGGCTACGCAGAGGAGGAGGTAAAGTGTTCCATAATCTTGGAGCTACTACTTTAAAAGATTTATCTCCCCTGGACTTAAAATGTGATCTAGGAACCTCCAACAGCCTCTGACTAGCAGACCTCAGACTACGAGGAGGACTGTAGGGATTTAAAAGGTCTGAAATATAAACAGGGACCTGACCACGCATGGCTTTAAAAGTAAAAACTAAAAGTTTAAAATGAATTCTAAAATGCACTGGTAACCAGTGCAGGGATCTTAAAACTGGAGTAATGTGCTGACTCTTTCGTGTGTTGGTTAAAAGCCTTGCAGCAGCATTCTGAACTGACTGGAGGCGAGACAGATCTTTCTTGTTCAGACATGTAAAAAGGCTGTTACCGTAATCAAGGCGAGATGAAATAAAAGCATGAATAATCATCTCTAGTTCTGCTTTTGACACTAGAGTTCTGATCTTAGAGATATTTCTCAATTGAAAAAAGCAGTTACGGATTAATGTTCGTGAATGTTCCTCTAATGACATGGCAGAATCTAGAATGATACCAAGGTTTCTGACGTTTGGTTTAACAGAAGCAGCCAAAAAACCAAGGTGCTGCTTAATGTCACTCATTTGGTTCTCTGGAGCAAAAATTAGTGATTGAGTCTTATCAGAGTTCAGCTGTAAATAGTTGTCACTAAGCCACTGTTTGACGTCGTTAAAACATTTTAAAAGAGAAGACAACTTAAAATATTCAGACGGTTTAAATGAGCAGTACAGCTGAATATCATCAGCATAAAAATGATAAGACACATCAGCAAACTGTCTGATCAGTTGGCCTAGGGGGAAAATATACAAAATGAACAGGATAGGGCCCAGCACTGAGCCCTGTGGTACCCCACATGTCAGGTTCTGGGAGTCAGACATGATCTGGTTCGCAAAGACACTAAAAGTTCTATCTGAAAGGTAGGACTGGAACCACTCTAGGGCTACACCAGATACACCAACAGTATCATGAAGCCTGTTAATCAGAACACT
>SSNR01000254.1:383978-403524 GCA_006937965.1 Callopanchax toddi | reverse complement strand
AACAATTATAAAAACACAAAGGATAAAACTTGAAAAGAACATAATAAAACACAAAATAAAAACTTGAAAAAAACATGATAAAATGCAAAATAAGAACATGATTAAACACAAAATAAAAACATGATAAAACACAAAATAAAAACATGATAAAACAAAAACATCATGCAACCTAAAATCAGTAAAAAGCGAGCCTGAATAAATGAGTTTTCAACTGTTTCCTAAAAGAGTCAACAGAATCCAGGCTACGCAGAGGAGGAGGTAAAGTGTTCCATAATCTTGGAGCTACTACTTTAAAAGATTTATCTCCCCTGGACTTAAAATGTGATCTAGGAACCTCCAACAGCCTCTGACTAGCAGACCTCAGACTACGAGGAGGACTGTAGGGATTTAAAAGGTCTGAAATATAAACAGGGACCTGACCACGCATGGCTTTAAAAGTAAAAACTAAAAGTTTAAAATGAATTCTAAAATGCACTGGTAACCAGTGCAGGGATCTTAAAACTGGAGTAATGTGCTGACTCTTTCGTGTGTTGGTTAAAAGCCTTGCAGCAGCATCTTTGCATCTACTTAGTAGAACGTCCGGTTTAAACTTGTCCAGCGCGACCATTTCCGGTTCTGTTTGAAACGTGAAGATTTCCAGAGTTAGAGTGCATTTCCAGCTAATGATATTGTTTATAATCAAAACGAGTGATAGTATAGTATAGTATAGTACAGTATGATATATATATTATAGCACTAAGAAATGAAGCCATCATATAAGTATCAGCGACAGGAAGCCTCGACAGCTGAACACTGCTGTGCTCCGTTGTGTACCGCGTCAGCTGAATATAATTCATCAGTCCGTTTCCACACATTTCTACTGAATAAATAACTACAAAAAGGAAGGATTGTGAACTTAAGAAGAGAAAACGTGATCATTTCTAACCACACCGTGTCTGCAGTCGACACTTTGCAGCACAGTAGTCAAAGAGCCGAGTGGAGGAGGCTAAAGGAGGAGGCTAAAGGAGGAGGCGCGGCGCCGTTCGTGTGTTATTTCTCTGGAACAACTATTCTTTTGGTGAATGAAGACTTGGTGTTTGATAACGTACAGCTAGACCAGAGAAAGTTGAAAGTCGGGAAGCAGTTTGAGCCCACGATCACGGCTATATAGATTTGTCTCACTGTTTTTTGATGATGGAAGCTACGAGCTAACGCTGTTAGCTTACCTTCAATTTCATGAATAAAGCTGGTTATATACAGCTTAAAGTCCTTCACCCGCTTGCTCACAGACGTCTCTGTGTGTTTTTCAAAAATCCGGTGGACATCGTCTACCGTGATGCACGGCAGGTCTTGAAAAAAACGCGTAAATAATTCCATTTGGTCCGGTCTGCCATTGGAATGCATTGAGTGAGACGGTAAGGGGGCTGGCTTATCCTAACCAGGAAGTGACCGTGCATAAACCCCATTGGGGCAAAAATCAGGTGAAAAATCCTGCTGTGTGAACCGGCCTTTAGTTAAAACGGGACGATAGTCTTCAAGAGTCCACAGCTGGTTCCATAACAGCATAAATAAATAAATGTGTTTATTATTAGGATTGATTAGAATCATTATGATGTTCTGTTTTACTGATAACAGGAACATTTAATTTGAAGGATCTGGAAGTGTTCAGTGACACATTCCTCCTCTCCTTCTCCTCCTCTGAACCATGTTTCACACTGTTTGCACATTCCATCTCCAAGGAGGGCGCCACCCAGAGGCCGCCCGGGTTCTGTAACCAAGTCAAATTCCTCGATTGTGAGACGTCACTATCTTGGTCAATAAAGCTGATTCTGATGGTGACTAGAAATGCTGGTGATTTGTTTTAAGCACATATCACCCTGCTGTTCATATGAATTGAAATGTTTGTGTTTATAGTTTGTTTACCTTGTCATCGGGGTCTTTGACTTCAACGAACATACCCAGACCCGGCGTGGCCGGCAGGTACTCCTCCCTCTGTTTGTCAAACAGCTGAGTTCGATAGTTACCTGAACACAAACACACCTTCAAACTTCAACATCCACTGTGATAAATGTTCATTTACCTGTTGGTTTTATTTGCATATAAACACTTTTCAAATGTTTTTGTAGCTTCATCTTAGAGACCTGACTTTATTGTCAGATTTTACTGTGAAAGAGATTTCCAGTGATCTAAGCTCACCTGGACTCACTAGGGATGGGCGATATGGCCTACAACATTTATCACGATAATTTTAGGTATTTATTGCAATAACAATAAATGACTATAATATGCACATATTTTTTTCTGTAAAATAGCAGATTGTTATGTTTAAGTTGTATTCCAGTGACTGTGCTGAAAAACATCATACAACAATTACACAATAATCATTTAAATAAATTACAAGTAGGGCTGGGCGATACAGCCTAAAATCTATATTGCTGTATAAAAGCATCTGTATTAACGGTATATATTGCAATATATAATATAAAGCGCGCCCGGGAGTGGGGTGGGTGTCCAGCACTGCGCTGCCTTGTTTTTAAAGTCTGTCCTCTGGTCATTAATCTTTCACCCCAGGAGACGGACTTCTATGCAAAACCACGTCATCAACTAGACTTATCGTTATTATCGCGATAAGACAAATTTTTATTGTAAGAAGAATTTTCAACAATATATTGCAAACGATAAGTTATCGAAGCCCTATGTGCACCCCTCATTTCTCTCTCTCTTTTTCTCATGATCTCATAATAATGAATGTTAATATTATAACCGGTGTTTCGCTGAGCGCATGGAGCTGCACTGCAACCTCGTCAGCTCAGTATGTTGGGTGTTTATTATGGTTTTTGTTATAAGATCTTCTTTTTGTCCAGGGGCCAGTGTTTACTCTTGGTGTGCCTTCAGTGAGGAAGGGGAGGACAGACCAAGGACCAGCAGTTTATCGATTAAAGTGTCTGGTCTGATTGTGTCGAGCACAAAGCTGAAGTCAACAAGGAGCATCCTCACATAGATCTTCTGTTTTTTCTAGTGACTCAGGACAATGTGGACAGAGATGGCTATGGCATCCTCAGTGGACCTGTTGTCTCTACAGGCCAAATGATGAGGGTCAAAGGAGGGTGGGAGGCTGGACCAGAGAAGGTCCAGTATATCAAAATAGTTCATTATTATGTTTGTTTTCCTTTAATCGCTGAGATTATTTTTGTTGACCTTTTCTTTTTGGTCCCTAATTACTGTGGACATTAGACTACTCTACGCTGAGAGGCAGAGTCAGACAATGAAAGCAATTTCTGCCCTGGGAGGAGCTTCTGGCTCCTGCCCCAGCACTGGTTATATTTAAATTAATGTGTTTCCTAAAGATAGGCTGCTGCCATTCTTTGTTTCTGTGTAACATTTAAAACTGCATTTTAATTATTTTTTTGCATGGGCTGCGACTTTTAGGCTTCAACTGAGATTTGTTATTAAGAAAACGAATACACAGACGATCGTTAAATTCATCCAATCACCCACCCTTAATATGGGAATGTGTTGAAACAGTCACATGCTAAATTGTACTGGTTTACCAACAGGTAATAAATCGTTCTAATGCATCACAGAGACATTTTAAAATGACTTATTTAAATATCTAAAAATTATCTGCCCATTTGTCACCAATCTACATCCTGTTCCTAGAGACTCCACCCACTTTAAGTGATGTCACATTCAGGTGTTGGTCCTGACTGAAGACAGATAACTGATAGAAAGCCATTTCAGAATTAAAACAAACATCAAAACCTGATACTCAACTAAGAATTACAACATGGGTCTTCAGGCTTCCTGCCTTTTGTGTTTTAACAACTTGGACCAGTTCAACGAGTTCACTTACAACTGGTTTTACTGAGGAGATTTTGGATAAAAATGTGTCATTTAGAAACAGTTAAATAGTAGTTTTGTCTTTAACATCTGCTGTTTTCACCTCAGTGACCTGAAAAAATGATACAATGCAGATTCTGATTGTAAAAAACTAATGTGTGCTTTTCTTTAGCAGGAGGATAATTCACAAACGCAGTTTTGAATGTCATAAAGTCCTAAGGCCAAGAAACCCGCTTTATATTCTGATAAAGCTTTTTGTGTCCTTCAGAGATAAATCAAAACATCTCTATCAATATTAGTTTTATCTATAGTGTCAAAAAACATGTTGGTTTGGGCTCATCTTATAATCATGACCTTAAATAAAGTTACTTGTTAATTATTGTATTAATTGTTGTTTGTTATTGAATGAACGGTTTCTGTAATGGAGCATTCACAAGAAAATGGCAACTGTTTTATAAATTAGAAATGATCTCCTGTGGAGAGAAGAATAACCAGATTATTTCCTTCAAACAACTGATGTCAAGACTTCAATGAGAATATTATGAACAAAAGTAAATGTAAGAACGGACTTTCATGTCGCAGTCAGTGGCTATTATCTGTTTTATTTCAGTGTTAATCGGGTTACAGCTGATATTTTGTCCTCAAAATATATACCGGTAATCAGAAAAATATTTGCAAACAAAAAATCTGCTTCACAGGTCTGAACCGGTTCAGCAGCAACGCGTGTAACACTTTAGATTTTTAAAGCTAATAAAAGCCTTTCGAGGTAAATAGACCTTTCTGCTCTCAAAAAAAGTTTGATATTTGTGAGTTTCCTGTGAACAGCTCAGCATGGAGCTAACAGCGTTAGCCTTCGGCATTAAACGCTGGAACTTACCGATAATCATCGTCTCGTCCGGGATTTCCTCTATGAAACACTTCTTCTCGGTCTCTCCGATGTGAAAGTACAAAGAGGAGACGCAGCTGTACAAAACATTCAGAAGTAAAATCGAAAACACACCCGACTGCTGCATCCTGAACCGTAACGACGCCATCTTCCTGCCGGGACAGTGACCGAACTGAGCATGCGCAGCGACAGCAGTGCCACGTAAACCCTCGTACAGCTCCGGCCAATCAGCGGGCTGCCGATGCATGCTGGGTATTGTATTTTTTTTTACGCTTTGGTTTTTTACTTGTTTTAACCCATTAAAGCCTGACACGTAAAATAATGAGAAAATTGAGATTTTTATCATTTTAAACTTTTGTTGGCTGATGTTAATAAAACTATCATTTACATTTTAATTAAATTTATTGTGTAATATTTAACAATATATATTTTGCCAACTTCAGTACTTATATTTTCCACAAAGAGCAGAAAATCTATAAATTCAGCAGATTTTAGAGGAAAGGTCTTTAGAGCTTTATTGGGTTTATAAATTATTATTGTTGTTTAATATTTATATTTCCATTTTGTGATTTAAAAAACACAATATATACATATTCACTATATTTGATGAAAATAGTTTAAATTTTGCAGCCTGTTATAGTTGACAGATAGCTACAACATTTATTTATTTACAATATTGTATATATTTTTGGCATTGTCAGATTTCATAAAATACTCACGCGAGTATTTACATATTTCTGCGTTTCTTTTTTAACTGACCTAAAAACATGATAAACCACGACCAGATAATTAACATTTCTGTGAAATACTGTATAATACATGATGTGCAATAACTGTGTGTGTACTGTGCAATAGATTTCATGACGTGCAATAAACTATGCAGAATTTCTCAGATAGCCATTGATCACTACTGGTTTATGTATGTATGTGTGTGTGACTTGTGTATCTGTATAAATAATAAGGTTCCCATTTTATCATCATTAAGATTGTTGTAAAATTGCTGCTATATTTCATTCTGTCTATTTTATTGTATTCTTTTTTTTTTTACTATTGTTATATCTTTTACTACTGACGATGATGAATAAGATCAAGTGGTGTCCAGACTTGGGTTTCTCCACATTTACCACTCTGTATGACTCCATGGTTGCTCCTGTGTTATTTTATGCTGCAGGTGTTTGGGGTTTTGGAGATGCACCTGAGTGTAACCTGATCCAGAGCAGAGCTATGAGGAGCTCCTTAGGAGTCCATCAGTACCGCTAAAGCTGCTATAGAGGGTGATATGGGGGGGGGGGAACCCTGTCTGATCAAACAAAGAGCAGAGGTTCTCAGACTGTGGAATTGCCTTGTGCACTTACCTGAAGAGAGGCTCAGCAGAAACATCTTTAATTGGGATAAATGTCATATATACCCTTGGTCAAATGATGTTTTAACAATATTTTCATTAACAAACAGTGCATCTTTATTCTTTAATAATTTGCAATGCAAAATAAAAATAATTAAGCAAATTTTATTTCAGACACATAAAGATCAGTGGAAAGTTAATATGCTTAACTAATAAGTTATGTTCAATTTAAAGATAATTTGGTGACAGAGCCTTATGTGGACGGTATTTTAAAAAGAAGGCAGCGATCTCTTAGTGCACAGCGAGCTGTTTGGGGTTTTATCTCTTGCTCTTGAGGTGGGGCGATTCAAAGGGGTATTGGAGGAGCAACGTCTGTGTGTTTTATGTGATCTAAATGTTGTTGAAGATGAATTTCACTTTGTTTTATTGTCCACTGACATACGTTCAATGTAAACATCTGGTTTCAGCTGTTCAATGTAAACATCTGGATTCAGCTGTTCAATGTAAACATCTGGTTTCAGCTGTTCAATGTAAACATCTGGTTTCAGCTGTTTGGTGTAAACATCTGGTTTCAGCTGTTCAATGTAAACATCTGGTTTCAGCTGTTCAATGTAAACATCTGGTTTCAGCTGTTCAATGTAAACATCTGGTTTCAGCTGTTCAATGTAAACATCTGGTTTCAGCTGTTTGGTGTAAACATCTGGTTTCAGCTGTTCAATGTAAACATCTGGTTTCAGTTGTTCAATGTAAACATCTGGTTTCAGCTGTTTGGTGTAAACATCTGGATTCAGCTGTTCAATGTAAACATCTGGTTTCAGCTGTTTGGTGTAAACATCTGGATTCAGCTGTTCAATGTAAACATCTGGTTTCAGCTGTTCAATGTAAACATCTGGTTTCAGCTGTTTGGTGTAAACATCTGGTTTCAGCTGTTCAATGTAAACATCTGGTTTCAGCTGTTTGGTGTAAACATCTGGATTCAGCTGTTCGATGTAAACATTTGGTTTCAGCAATGTAAACATCTGGATTTAACTATTTGGTGTAAACATCTGGATTTATCTATTTGGTGTAAACATCTGGATTCAGCTGTTTGGTGTAATCATCTGGTTTCCGCTGTTTGGTGTAAACATCTAGCCTGGTAAACCAGACTATATATGTAGATATATGCAGAGCAGAACTGACGGTCTAGTATACTAGGCTAGTAAACATCTACAGTTGACTCAAGCCGTGAGTGGCTCTGAAAAGCCTGACTTTAACCTGTGATCAGGTGACAGACGAGGCGCGTCTCCCTCCCCAATATGGCGGCCTTAAAACACGCGGCGTCTACGTTTTGTACGTCTTTGGTTTCCATAACAACCGACGGGACTCCGACATGGCGCCTGGTGAGTTTCATGCTGTTTGTTTCCGATTGAAAACCCCACGATTTGAACCAGAAACAACATCTATAATGTAGTTTGGAGCAAAGGGAGAAAACGATGAGGTTCTAGCCTTCGTTAGCATCAGGCTAACAGCTAAGTTAGCCTTTAGCTGTAAGCTAAGCGCTTTAGCTCCTACTGTTATTTACATGATTAGGGTTCACCACATGTTAAAAAACCAAACAGACAGATTTGTTTCAGCGCATCGCTCTGCTGATACCACCGCTAAATTATAATGACTCCTCCTGACTGCGCAGTTCTTTACACGCAAATAACCGATTTAATATGATAAATATTCTCCTGATCCAGACCAGAACCCCAGGTCCGGATCGGAACTCCTGGTCCAGACCAGAACCCCAGGTCCGGATCGGAACTCCTGATCCAGACCAGAACCCCAGGTCCGCATCGGAACTCCTGATCCAGACCAGAACCCCAGGTCCGGACCGGAACTCCTGGTCCAGACCAGAACCCCAGGTCCGGATCGGAACTCCTGATCCAGACCAAAACTCCTGATGCAGTCTTGAACCCCAGGTCCAGACTGATCAATTTGCAGCCTAAACCTGAAACTTTTGCAAAAATATAAAAAATATTAAGAAAAATGTTTTAAAAAAGTTAAAAAGTACAAGCATTTAGTAAGAAAACTAAATGAATAAATAAATAATATGAATGAACAAAACAACTGAAATTTAAAAGTTAAAGTATAGATGTTCAAAGATGATACATAAAAAAATGAATAAAACATTTTAAATAAAGTAACTTTAAAAGGTTAAGTACAAATAAAAAGTAAACTAAATAAATAAAAATTACAAATAAAAATGAAAGAAAAACAGAAACATGTCCTTTTAATAAACATCAATAAAACGTAATGGTTGAAATGTTGATTTCCAGGTGTTTCAGTGAAGCCCTTTAAATGGTGACTCTGATATTTAGATTTTTCTTCACATCCAGGATCCAGATGAGTGATTAATATGTTGATGTCCTAAATAAAAACTAACTTTTTGTACATGAACTCATTGGTATTGCACTTTTTATCTGTCACTGTTGGTTTAATTTGAATTGATCCTTATTTCAGACACACTGATATCATAAAAAGACCAACAGATAAAACATTGTTAATGAAAACGTTTTGTGATTTAGGAGCTTGTTATGAAAAAACTGAGCTGTGATTGTTTCTGCTGTATTTCCTGCAGGAAGTCAACCAATCGTATCCTTCTCCTAAAATTGATGCAGCTCATGTTTTCCCTGCTGCTGTTGTCCTTGACCGTCTCTCGTCCAGCTCTCGTCCGCTCCTCTGCAGGTTCTCCTCTACCTGAACAGTTGGTACTTCGCAGCCTTCTACCTGGCGGAGGTCCTCATGTTCATCTATAAAGGTCTGCAGCATGATTTAGTTTTTATTTAGTGTAAACTAAACACCAACAGCAGAGTGGAACCAGTGTCAAGAGTCCTGACTCCGATTCACTCACAGCGTTAGAGAGAACGATAGGTGTCACTCAGGTCAGTGATCTAATTATTAGTCATTAATGCTGGCAGGTCAACCACCTGTAGAGCAGGTCTCACTCCTCAACTGGAAAAAACTACTAAAATAAAAAAACAGATTGTAATACAGAGTTAATCAGTATCACATTAACATTAATAATTTATTTTTATTCATTCAGATTGTAATCCTCATTTCCCCAGATGAATAAAAACAAAACAAATAAGAAAAGTGTAATGTTCCTTTATATGGAAGTTAAAGGGTTAACAAACAGCATAAGGGTCAGAGGTCAAAAAGCTGTTCCTCAGCCTTGTTGATCACCAGTGTGTGAATGGGTGTGTTGTACAGCGCTTTGGGGAGTGGACAACGCTCTAGAAATACAGGACATCTGTTCAGGCTTTGAGGCTGCTCAGTCCTCTGCCTGAAGGAAGGAGGGTGAAGACGTCTGTGTTCTAGTTTTTAAATTGGACCTGATTTCAACAACCTGTCAGCCAATCAGCTCTTTAGAACAATCTAAGGAGCTGATTGGTTAAACCAACCCAAACAACACAGACATGGATGTGTTCTTAGGACTGTGACGATGAGGTTCTTCTCACCTGTGCAGGCGTTTTACTGCCGTACCCATCAGATAACCTGGTTCTGGACGTGGTTCTGCTGCTGCTCTTCCTCGGTCTGGAGACTCTCAGGATCTTTTACGGTAACAAACAAAAACTCCAAACACAAGTGTTCAGAATATAGTGTTTACCAGTTCTGTTGTCGTGATCTGTTGATTTTCCCCCTAAAGAATTACATGATTGGGTTGTTTTTCCTGCTTTCTTTGCACCTTTTTGTGTATTTAATCTCTTCTTTATTATTTCTGATAAATCACTGTAAGCATTTTCCTTTCAGAGATTGATAATCTGAATTATTTACATCTAAAAAACCCTCATTATTTTAAAAGTCTCTAGTTTCACTTCAGGTTCTCCTCAGCAGATGACTCCTGGTCTCATAACCAACAAATAGCTTGATTCTTACATTTTTTATGAAATTCTCTGTTATGTGACAGACTTAATATTTAGATTTTATGTAATTCAGTTACTGAGCAGATTTACTTTAACTAAACAACATTGTGGCTCCTAATTAACATTAAGAGTTTTAGCTTCTTTAAAGTTTTCTAATTCTGCCTCAGATAATCTGTGTTTAGACTTTGATGAGTCTGAGTGTAGGGGTACCACAAGGTTCCGTCCTAGGACTGCTTCTTCTGTTTTAAACGTGTTGCCATAAGAAAGAGTTCTTCTAATAGCCTCAGTAAGGAAGCCTAGTAAACTAGACCGTCAGTATACAGTAGTCTGGTTTACCGGGTTATCAGTAACACTCGTGGTTTAGACTTCCATTTAATTCAGGGACGCCATTTAAAGGTCTTTATAAATAAAGGGGATTAGATTGTTAACACCGTGTGTTAAAACACAAACGGAGCAGCAGCTCAAAATAACCATCCTGTTTTTGGTCACATCGGTCTGATTGGTCTCATCAGTTTGTCACATTTTCTCAACGTTATTAATGCTGTAAGTGAAACTAATGAATTTTAAACTCCTTAAATGTTCCAAACACATCTGATTCAGGACAAACTGAATGATAGAGGAACAGGTTGAAACCAGCAGGCTGCAGCTGTAGCCTCTCCCAAAACTCCCACAATTCATTGTGTTAAAACAAGAGTCAGACAGGTTACCGTTTATTAGTGAGAGCTTTAACAGCAGCAGTGACAAAAAGCTACCAAGTACAACAGGTAGCTAAAACATCAACAAGTATAGGTATAAAAATGCAACATTCATAAGTCTGAATCATCTGGTTTTAATATAAAAACTTTTGATTTCCCAAACGGACGGAATCAGAATTCTGATCCTGATAAAACACGATTTCCTCGCTGCAGCAAACAACGGTAGCTGTTCCAGAACCAGCAGCTAGAAGCAGAAACCACATGGAAACACGTTCATACAAAGTGACATTTATAAAAGACCTGCACACGTTTTTAGATCATTCTTTACCTGTGGAGGGAGGCTGTAAATGACTAGGGCTGAGTACCGTTAAATATTTTCGATACTACTACTTTAACGATACCAGGTTTTCGATACCGGTACCTTTAACAATACTTTTTTCAGTACCTATATGTACAATTCTGAGAGAAAATAACAAAGTACTAAAAGTTTTTTTTTAATTTAACAAAAAAAACAACAACATCATCTTATGGCATATTAATGCTTTTATTATTATTACTGGTATTTATTGCTTATCTTGGAAACTTTATATTATGTCACAGTATTCCCCCCCCCCCCAAACCTGAAGCAGCAGAGGCTGGAAGCTCGGGGTCTGGTGTTTTTTTGCAGTCAGAGACTGATCTGAACACAGCGCTGCAGCTGCGCGATGCTTCGACTAATTGCTGGAATTCCTGTTTTTCGCAGCACAAATCTTATTGCATATCTTGCATTTTGCTCTGTTCCTGTTTACCTTTCCAAAATGCTGCCAAACTTTAGATTTTTTCGACATTTTAAAATCACTACGCTTGTGGGAGAACAGTTTTGAAAGGCAGAGGAGGGGCTGCTGTGTGTGTGTGTGTGTGTGTGAGTGAGTGAGGAGTGGATGCTCTGCGCCTCTGTGTCTCACGTAAAACGTGGGGCGGAGCAGCAGTAGAGCAATGGAGGGGCTTATTTACAGGGACATTTTATAGTAAACGTACCAAAATCTGTACCGTGTTTTCTCGGTACCGGTGCCTACCGAATGCTTTTGGTTGGTACCGGTCTAGTACCGTGTTTCGGTGCCCAGCCCTATAAATGACCCCAGCTCTGTAGGGTCCCGGGGTCAGCGGCCCCAACAGGAAGTCCAGACTGAGCTGAATAAAGAAACGAAGGAACATCGTTAGACGTTGTTCTGTTGGAGTGGAGGACGGAACAACCAGAGCTGAAGTGATTCATTTAATTAGTTGAATAATTAAGTTGCAAAAACTCCAGTTGAGTGAATTCTAAACACCCTGGCGTCTGGACAGAGCTGTTAGATCTGGTAGCTTTTACATAAAGGTAAATGTTCTGGTCAGAGTTGACATGAACAGGATGAGAGCAGCTTTCTGCAGACGGGGTTTGGACCAGCTGGTTGATTTATAAATGTTTGAATGATTCGATGAAACATGGATGTGACACGAAGCAGCACTGTTCACGTTGTAAACTGAATATAACCTGTAGTGATCTGGAATGTCGATACAGTATCGTGATACTAAATACTGTGATATTTCTGTGTACCGGTATTTTCGTATGCCCCCTACTTTCAAGGTGAGTTTTCACGACGTCCCATCACAGATTGTGATGCTTTAAAGACACGTACAAAACTAATATACTCAAAGAGATTATTCCACCTCCTTAAATTCATAAAAGTGCGTTGACTACAAATATTGACGTGGACTAATTATCATAGGATTCTGATCGCCACAGTCTGGATTCCTTTACTACTTGAGCAGAATTTCACAATAAAAAGATACATACGTGCAAATGTTTGAGCTCTGGTGTAAATGTTTGGTTAGGGTTTGATGCATCTGGTAACAGGTGACTTTACAAGTGACCTGCAGGAGGTGACTGACTCATTAGAAACTTGAGTGAAGTTCGATTTTTCAGAGTGAATCAGAGTTTTCTCTGCGTGTCGTCGTTCCAGAAGCAGGTTGTTTCTGCTGACGGTAACTCAGACACTCTGACCGGTCGTTGTCTTCGTCCAGGCTGGAAGGGGAACCTGTGTGAGCGCTCCCTGTCCTCCTGCCTGTCCCTCTTCATCCTGTTTCCCTGTGTGGCGCTGGCTGTTTATTACCTGCTGCTGCAGACCTTCGTCCTGCGCCTCGAGTTCGTCCTTAACGCCGTCCTGCTCTGCTTCTACGGCCTGGAGTTTCTGCTCGGAGTCATCTCCATATCCACCTTCTCCAGGTGATCACATCCTGGAGTCTCATGGAGGGGGGGTGAAGGAAAATCTTTATCCAATGTCGATTCAATCATTTTCACTTTGTTTTTTTCTGTCTCCTCTGCAGGTCTAAAGTTTACTGAGGAACATCCATTACCTGAAACACACCAGCAGAACCTTCATTAAGACGCCAAACTGGAAACTCTTTTTTATAAAAAGGGGCGCTTTACATAAATTAGACATTTTTGATCACTGACCCTGAGATCAGGGTGTTTGTTTGTAAATAAAACTCAGTGACATAAAGCCATATGTAACACAGATCAGATCCATCTTTGTTCCTCTAAGAACAGAAGAGACGTGGAGTGATTCTAAGTTTCAGCTGGATCAGGACTGCAGGTTTCTGTGCTCAGGTTCTACCAGGCGCTGGTGAATCCGACGACGAAAACCACCACGTAGATCACTCGGAGGATAGGCCACCAGAAGATCCACATGTTAGTGCTGTAGGTGAAGCTGTAAAAGTCTTCCTCCAGGCTCTGAGGACACACACAGGTCGCTTTTAAACCCAGCCTAGGCCTGCTTCAGGTCTACACCATGACCCTTGGCCTCACAGACCTTCTGGTAGTCCAGCTCCTTCTGGATCTGCTGGACCTGATCAGCCAGCTGCCTGATTTTCAGCTGTAGACCCGTCACTCGGTACAGGGTCTGGATCTTTTCGTCGGCGCTTTCATCCAATCTGATGTCCAGGTGGACTGCCTGCAACACAAAAATAAAAACGGGAGCTTCAGCGTTCCACTGAGCGTTAGTAAGTTCAGTACCGGTGGGTCTGAACAGCTAGGTGGTGACGTAGACTCAACACTACTAGAGGCATTCCTCAAGGAGGAGTCCTCAGTCCCCTCAGAGCTCTTCTGTTAATGAACAAACGGAGATGCTTTATTCTTTAGATTCTGGTCTCATGAGCGTGTGGTTTCCACCTTAATGCCCCTGTTGATTTACCGTAATAAGATGCTGCTTAACCTACAGGTCATCATAAACCTGAGGACCAGCTCACAGAAGACCCTCCTCCTACACAATCATTCTGTTCATCAACAGGTTTTAGAGTCAGCGTCACCAGAATCTTAAGAAGCAAACTAAACTAACTCCAGTCCATTTAAAGAATATAAAGACACAAAGATACGGTCCTTAATGTTACACTGTGAGGATCTGTGGTTCTGGTTCCTTAGACCTTAAGTTCTATTGCTTAATGTGACATCAGCATGTTGATCTGTTTCCAGGGTGTGTTTAGTTTTTTCTGCTGCCTGTCTGGACCAGAACACTCCTATTAGAGAGGATTTAAAGGATTCTCAGGGATTTTCTGTTTGTAGCAATAATCTTCTCACCAACACGTGGCCTGGCAGCAGGGGGCGCTGTGAGGAGCCCAGCTGAAGGCAGATGTTATACTGTCCTGAGGCTGAAGCCGTGAAGCTGAACCTTCCTTCAGATCTGTCCCACTGAGTCAGAACCATCTGGAGGAAACAGAGACGGGCTGGGTTCATTATATAGACCAGTCCAGGCTGATCCTGGGACTGTGGTAGCATCATCATCATCATCATCATCATCGGGGTTTAACCCTTTCACTGAAACAGACATTTAAAGCTTCAACCACTGAGTTAATGGGGATTAATTGATTAAAAGAACAGTATTTTGTTATTGTTTGATTTAAAACATTTTTTTAACATCTATATTTCTTTTAATACATTTTTTTAACTTTACTTTTTTTTAACATTTGTACTTTTATTTTGAAAGTGTTTGTTTTCCATTCATTTCTTTAGGTTGTTTACTGAAAGCAAATTAATTCAAACCAATGAGCTTCACTATTGCTCCTGACCTTCTACCTGAACTAAAAATACCATTTGAACCATTGAATATGAATCTTGAGAAGCCTGTTCGATAACATCAAGTCCAAACCTCGTTGTTAGGAGCTCTGACGACCAGAGACAGGTTGAAGTCCCGAAGCTGAAGATACTCATCGTCCTCTTCGTCGTACAGACGGCTCCAATAATCACCTGCAGAGACCAAAAACCACCTCCTAGTTCAAAAACAGGTTTGTGCTGTCGTGTTTCACTCGTCGTCAGAGATACTTCAGTGAATTTTCCACACGGCACAAATGGAGCAGAATAAAAAATAACCTCAAAACTAAAACCTGTGTGTGTTAGAGGTCTCTACAATAAAACCATTTTAAAATGTACTGTAACCTTGTAAACGTTTTATTAAGCAGACTTGTTGTCGCTCAGAGATTTGTCTGTTTTTGCTCTCGGTTGTATAAAAAAACAACGCTCTGCAACAAAAAGCTCTCAGTTATGATTTCCTTGATCCATTTTGCTCTTCTTTCTTTACATGATGATTTCTGGCGCTCCTCTTTCTTCAGTCACTCTAATTCTCTGACCAGACTCCAGGTGCTCCACTGCCTCAGCCCTGGTTTGACCTTTGACCTTGTCAAATGCATTAGCTGATGACTGAATTCCCGTCATGTGAAAAAAGTTTCTTGCAAAATGTCTAATATTTATTCTGCAGTTTATCAAACATTTCATTTGACTTTCCACTAACATGTTTCCTAATTTCAGACCCTGAGCTCCCATCAGTGGGCTGACATGACCGCTGACCTTCTAAAAAAACGATTTCTTTTTTTTAAAGGTTTTTGTGGCCTTTATTCATTAGTGGACGGACAGAAAGAGAAGCAGCCAGGTGACCTAAATGACAAGGGATTGAACCCAGGATAGCATCAAGCCTAGCCCTTCTACCACCTGTCAGCCTTTACTGAATATTCTTCATAATCTGTATTATTGCTCTGAATAGATCTCTGCTTGTGATAGATTTAGTTAACCTAATGGTTTACATCCTGCTGTCAGTGTAGAGTCACTCCGTCCAGGTTTGAAGAGTCTGGGTTTTCTCGTTTTAAAACTTGAGCAGATTACAGATGAAATATTAGGTGGAATCGCCCTTTAGCTGTTTCCCGAATCGGAAGCCTACTTCATCTTTGTCGAACACAAACATGAAAAAAGGCACCAAATTCATCCAAAGCAAAACCCACTTCAATTATTCACCTCAAGAATTTTAACTTTTGTCATCGTCATAAATAATTTAACACAATTAGGAACTTTTAGACCATCTGAGATTTAATGAACCATCATCAATTCTTCTAGACATTCTTGTCCATTTCTGTTCACTGTCCCTCCATCTGTCCACCATGATGACTGCTTTTACAAAGGACAGATGTTCTATCAAACTTTGATTTTTTAATTGATTTTTATTTATTTGTGAACAGACCACTGAACCATGTGAAAAAATGTGCTCCCTTCTTGAGTCATTAGAGGACAAAAATGTCCACCGCCTTAAAAAGCTGCTATAAAAATATGTTTGTTTACTTTTTGAGTTTATTTTTCAGCAGTTTAAAAGTTCGCTTAAAGTTTCTGTCGGTATTTGGTGAAAACTGACCGGTTAAGGCGAATCCGTTGGGGACTTCCTCCATGAAACACATCTCTTCTCCTTCAGCGAGGAAAAAAAACACCGAGGAGACAAAAGAGAAGCAAAAAACCAGCAGAAAAACCACCAAAACGCCCCGATGGACACCAAAACTCGCCATTTCTTAGCTGCTTCTGAGTCTGCGCAGACGCAAGGAATGCTGGGTTTTGTAGTTCTGAGAGCTGTCACCAGTTTTACTCTGGAGATGGGAAAAGAAACAGGTTTACATCTAATAAAAACTTTAAAATGTCACAATAAATGGTGTTTTTAGATTCTGGTATTTGTTTTTAGATTGAAAGTTTTAGTTTAGTTTAGTTTAATGAGTTTAGCTTAGTTTAATTCAGGCGAGTCCAAACTTTTCAACATAGGGCTGAAATCACCAAAGGTAAAGTTCCAGAGGGTCACAAAAATTAAAATATTTCCTAAAAGAAAAAAGCAAAAGATGATTAATTAATTTACTTGTTCAGCTCACAAATTAATTTTAAATGCAACATTTTAATGAACAGGATCTTCGACAGTTCAACGTGTTCAGGGATCTCATTCATTTTAGTCAATAATAAAAAGCATCAAATTCACTGGATCCAATTGGTCGACTGTTTTTAGATTTTTAGAAACTAAATTTCCCTTCAAGACCAGGATCTGGGTCTTTCTTCAGTCATGTTGCTGGATTTAGTCACATTTTATGAACAGAGCTCACAAGCCCAGCCAACATGTATATATGGGCCCCATCTGGGATATGCTTGGGCTAGATGGGTACCATCTGGGCATGATGTAACCAAGTTAGAACAACGTAACTAAAGATAGAAATAAATGATTAAACATTAATAAAACTGATAAAACCAGCTAGAAATAAAGAATCCCATCTTAATAAAGTAAAGACTTGAAAAGAAAAACAACATAATAACAGAAAAGAAAGAGAAAACTGATTAGTTTAGGAGTTTCTGCTGAAACATGGATTTACTACATTTCCCATAATTCATCAGGAGAAATTGACCAATCACAGAGACTTCCCATGATTCCTTAGGAGAAATCCAACCAATCACGGAGTTCTATTAACCCCACGTGATTGGAACCATAGATATCATATATATCACTAGATGCCCTATGTGGGACTCTATAGATATCATATATATCACTAGATGCCCTATGTGGGACTCTATAGATATCATATATATCACTAGATGCCCTATGTGGGACTCTATAGATATCATATATATCACTAGATGCCCTATGTGGGACTCTATAGATATCATATATACAGAGCTCTCAACTTTCAAGAAAAGTTCGGAGTGAGATTTCTAAGGATGAAGGAACAAAAGATTTTTAACTATTAGTTATTTTAACTACACCCTCTTAAGATAAACAAAGCTTATTCTTGGATTATAATGAAAAGTGACAAACTGTCATTTAACCCTGATACTAGCTAATATTTATTGAAGGTATCTAGGTTCTTTGGAAGAGTACAGTGAATTGAAATACCTTATTAATAATGTGAAGCTGAGGCAGATAAGGATTGAACAATCATTTAATTTGAAAAACCTAAGAACACAGACAGATAAGACAGTTTGAAAGTTTGATGTAAACACAATTAAAGCGGCTCTCTGGATTATTTTTCTCTGTATCAAAGTTTTCTAAATGTTCTAAATGATATTTCAGGTCTAAACTATGATCTATGGGTTGAGTTCCACAACATCTGTCATTCTGATGAAGACCCTCCTTCCTCCTAGAGACCCCTTTCCATTTTTTCTTGCCACCGACATTTTTCAGCCAATGAAATTCAAATTTCTGCATTCTCTCAACATGCACGTGCATCGACCAAACCTGTACCAGTAGGGGGCGCTGTCGTACAGGATGCTCCGTGTGTTTCTCTGCCGTCTCAGCCGTTCACTGAGGACTCACGGCTCATTTCTACTAAAAACCTACCCATTCTCCAGCTAAAGACGGGTTTATTTTTATTTTTAAACCTTTCACCTCACAGAATGGCAAGGCTTGACAGGGTTACGCGTTTATTTTGGTCAGAAAGTTCATCCAGGGCCGAGTCAAGTTCAGCTTCAGAGTCCAGCAGCAGCTCTCTGCTAACAGAGCTAATATCAGAAGCAGCAGAGACAGAGAGGCTCATCAGACCCTCGTAGTATTGTTGGAATAAGATTGTGAACTGTGAGTGATTAAACCCTACACATTGAGCTGTACAGTTCATGTCCGAAGTATATGCACATCTCGCACACGCGACCGGACGCGCGTGTCGAGATGTTTTGAGGAGGAGCCTTTGGACGCTAGATTCAAAAACTGCTCTCTTGCTGAAATCCTCCGGAGTGCTGCTTTAATATTCTTAAACATGTTGAGGATGTTAAAGATGGTCTTAATTGTGAGTTTTAACGGACCGTAGCATATGTTTTAATGACTAGGGAAGTTAGTTAATTTAGTTAACCTAGTTGGGACTTTAAGAGTCAATTTAGGGCTATTTTGAGTTTGGAATGGGATTTAGTTTTGGCTTAATTTAGTTTGGAAGAATTAAGCTTTATCAAAGCAAACCTCTCGATCAGAAAGTGGTGTTCGCTCACTGAAAGGTGAGGCCAATAATTTAAACTATATACAGGTGTAAAGTAAGTAAGTAAGTAAAGTTTATTTCTATAGCACCTTTCACAGAAAAAATCACAAAGTGCTTCACAGAAAACAGAATCAAACATAATAAAACAAATAAAATCAATAAAACAAACAAAATATCATTACAAATCAAAATCATTAAACAACAACAAGAGAACACAAAAGAGTTATTTAAAAGCAGTTTTAAATAATTGGGTCTTCAGCTGCTTTTTAAAGGAGTCCAGACTGTCTATACAGCGTCAAACTAAAGGAAGGTCATTCCAAAGTCGTGGTGCAACAGACTGGAAGGAGCGATCACCTCAGGTGGGGTTTGTTTTTTTTAAACCTCCCAGGATTTCTCCTCATGTCTGAGTCCTGATGGTTCATTGAGACAGGTCTGGACACCAGGGCTTCTTTTTAGGATGAACCTTGATGGTTGAAGGACTCCATGATCAGACTCTGACTCAGTCTTCCATCTGGAAGGAGAAGGTGAAGAGCTTCGGTCCCTGGAAGCATCTCCAGAACCCCCAGCATCCCCACAGCCTCTTCCAGTCTGGACCAGAACCCCCAGCATCCCCACAGCCTCTTCCAGTCTGGACCAGACCCCCCAGCATCCCCAC
>SSNR01000254.1:367324-382009 GCA_006937965.1 Callopanchax toddi | reverse complement strand
GTCCGACTTGACGCCGACTTGCTCTGATGTCATACCTACGTAGGCAACGATAACGTCGTGAGATCAAGGCAGCTGCAGATTTTGGAGCAAGGTGCTGCAGTTGCTCTCCACCGGCTGCAAAACCGAGGGCATGACGGGAAACGCCTGGCTCTCACCTGATCTCAGATCTGATTGGTTCATGTTGTGATCCAAACGTCCTGTGACAGAATGCGAAATATTATTTCTTATATATATATATATATATATATATAGTAAATATATATATATATAAATATATTGTAAAGACTGGTTCAGATCGTACCTCTCAAACAGAAGTTTCAGTGTCCATATAAACAACATCATGTCAGATACTACAGATCTGTTCTGTGGGGTACCCCAAGGCTCTGTTCTGGGTCCACTCCTGTTTTTACTATATCTCCATCCTCTTGGACAGATCATTAGTAGATGTCACAATGTCTCCTACCACCTTTATGCAGATGACATTCAGCTGTACTGCTCCTTCAAGGACTCAGAGTTCTACAAACTGTCTGAACTACTGGAGTGTCTGTCAGCCATTACTAACTGGTTAGAAAATCACTTCCTTCAGTTAAACCCTGAAAAGACTGAATGTCTGATTGTTGCCCCTGATAGGACGGTCCCTCTGATCAGTCAACATATTGGACATTTAAGTTCTGCTGTAAAGTCAAACCTGAGGATTCTGGGTGGTATTTTCGACCAATCAATGTCTCTTGAAGGTCACTCAAAACAGCTGGTCAGAAACTGTTTTTATCATCTGAGAAATATTTCCAAACTGAGAAAGTTGGTTTCAAAACCTGAACAGGAAATGGTTCTTCATGCTTTGATCTCCTCCCGTCTAGATTACTGTAACACACTTTTCACATGTTTGAACCAAAAAGCCCTTTATGGCCTTCAGCTGGTCCAGAACTCTGCAGCGAGGCTCCTCACTGGAGCAAACAGGAAAGATCACATCACTCCTATTCTGAGGTCTCTGCACTGGTTACCTGTTAAATGTAGAGTTCATTTTAAAATCCTGACTCTAACTTTCAGGGCCCTACATGGTCAAGCTCCTCTTGATGTTACTGAACTGATAAAGACCTACGCTCCAACCCGAGTCCTCAGGTCCACAGACCAGAATCTCCTAACAGTTCCAACCCGAGTCCTCAGGTCCACAGACCAGAATCTACTAACAGCTCCAACCCGAGTCCTCAGGTCCACAGACCAGAATCCTAACAGTTCCAACCCGAGCTCTCAGGTCCACAGACCAGAATCTCCTAACAGTTCCAAGGACCAGATTTAAAAGTCCAGGTGATCGCTCCTTCCAGTCTGTTGCACCGCGACTTTGGAATGACCTTCCTTTAGTTTGACGCTGTATAGACAGTCTGGACTCCTTTAAAAAGCAGCTGAAGACCCAATTATTCAAAACTGCTTTTAAATAACTCTTTTGTGTTCTCTTGTTGTTGTTTAATGATTTTGATTTGTAATGATATTTTCTTTGTTTTATTGATTTTATGTGTTTTATCATGTTTGATTCTGTTTTCTGTGAAGCACTTTGTGATTTTTTTCTGTGAAAGGTGCTATAGAAATAAACTTTACTTACTTACTTTAAATACATGCCACGTTGATGATGTCACTATAAAGGCCACAGTGAGAAATGTGATTTGTTTCAAAGAGTTTTCAGTAGGAACTGTTTCCATTTTCTATACAGTTC
Organism: Callopanchax toddi; assembly: GCA_006937965.1. Taxonomy (NCBI): domain Eukaryota; kingdom Metazoa; phylum Chordata; class Actinopteri; order Cyprinodontiformes; family Nothobranchiidae; genus Callopanchax; species Callopanchax toddi. The sequence continues at coordinate 380,301 of SSNR01000254.1, read as the reverse complement.
TAATAAAACTACTGTCTGATTTTTATAATCATATCATTTAGTACAGAGCATCATCTTGTTTATTTTCTTTGACTGATCTGATCTATCTGGATATATGTCTATTGTTTTGTTTACTTTAGTGTTGATACTTTATATTGTTCACTCTTGGATTTGTTTTGAAATACTTTGAACTTCAAATAAAGATTTTGGGAAAAAAAAGGAAAGTCATCTGCTATTACGGACATTAACGTGATATCTTCAGCCTTATCATCACCTACGAGCTACATTTAGGAAAATCTGTCCGACTTAAAAGCAGACTTTTGGCCACGCCCCCTGCTGTGTCCGCCTGCTCTCGTCTGTTTTCCAGGAGAGGCGCAGTTCATCTCGAACAAGCCTATTTTCAGCGTGAGAAATCACATGTGTGGCGTGAGTGCGTGTGAAGACAGCAAAATGCGTGAGTCTCACGCTCATTGCGTGAGGGTTGAGAGCTCTGTATATATCACTAGATGCCCTATGTGGGACTCTACCATAGATATCATATATATCACTAGATACCTTACCCGTGCTGTTTGTCAATGGACCCTGACGTAGCTACGACGGCGGCCATCTTGGGGCAGCCAGCTGCCACCTTTCATAACACTGGTGTCAATAGAGCATGTAGTATTAAAGTGATAATATGCAACTTTTTCATATTTTTAAATCTTTTCCTTGAGCCAGTCTGTGCTAACATGACCCTTTACAGAGTTAATGAAAAGTCACTTAGCCCCATCTGGTGATCAGATCCGGAATACCACGATTGCAAGATCTCCGTTGCCGTCACGGTACCCAGGAAGTCACGTGTCTCACGAGGGTTAGGCTAACCTAAAGTGGCTAGCTGTCATGCTAGCTCTGGAGTGTGTTTAGCTCATGATTCCTGCTTTTTTTCAATCTCTCCCTGCTTGAACACAGCTGATTTCTTTGAAAGAGTAAATAACCGCTCCTGTAGAAAACTATGAAGGCTGAGGAGACATTTCAACAGGTAGATTTAGGGGTTTAGAACCTGAAACAATATGGTAACTTGTGTAATGCAGTGATTTAAAACGGACGCCAGAGGGAGCCCAAAACAAGCAAAACTGCATATTATCACTTTAAATACCTCTAACTTGCTCAATTTTTAACCGATTTTCAAACGGCTTGCATTTTTATAAACATCAGAGACGTGGCTGTGATGGTTGGGAAATGGTTGGGAAATTCATAAATTGTAAAAGTATCATATCTCAAGTCTATACATAATAAGGTTTGTAAGAAAGTAAACCATTTGTAAATCCGTTCATTTTTCATCAAGTTATGTGTGTTTTTAGTTCAGTTGATGCTCACTTTCCATCTGCTGCCATAGAGAGCAGAACGTCTGCTGGCTGCCCCAAGATGGCCGCCGTGTAGCTACGCTGTTGAAGCCCGGATGATTCATCTAGCCTTTATGATATCTATGGACTCTACGGTAATAATAATAATAATGCATCAGTTTTATATAGCGCTTTTTAGGTCACTCAAAGATGCTTTACAGAGTTGCATCATTCATTCACACAGTCATTCTCACCAGTGGTGGTAAACTACGACAGACGTCTGTAGCCACAGCTGCCCTGGGGCAGTCTGAAAGAAGCGAGGCTGCCATTCTGCGCCATCGGCCCTTCTGACCACCACCAACATTCACACACAGTCACACTCACATTCACACAGGCAAGGTGGGTGAAGTGTCTTGCCCAAGGACACAACGACAATCTAACCCAGCCAGAGCTGGGGATCGAACCGGTGACCCTCCGGTTACCAGACCGGTCACTCTCCCAACTGAGCTAATGCCGCCCCCGGTGTCCCTACATGGCGGCCATCTTGCTTCGGACAGCTGACGTTCTGCTCTCTATGGTAGCAGATTGAAGGTAAGCGATAAACTTAACTAAAAATAATAATAACTCGATGAAATATGAACGGATTTGCAAATGGGTAAATTCTTACAAACCTTATTATGTATAGACTTGGAATTTGATACTTTTACAATTTATGAATTTCCCGACCATTATCAATATATTTTGATATATATTCACAGCCACATCTCTGACGCTTATAAAAATGCAAACCGTTTGAAAATCGGTTAAAAATTGAGCAAGTTAGAGGTATTTGTTAGTACATGCTTCATTGACACCAATGTTAAGAAAGGGGACAGCTGTACGAAGTAAGATGGCTGCCGGCAAAGGGACGTCAGGGTCCACTGTCGAACAGCGCGGGTGAGACATCTAGTGATATATATGATATCTATGAGCGTCATGTCCTCAGTTCATATGGATTCACCAAAGGACCCGGAAGTCAGCGTCTGGACCAACCAGTCCAAAGGCACAGTGTCCTAGGGCTGGGCGATATGGCCTAAAATCTATATTGCGATATAATTATAAGCATCTGCGGTAACGGTATATATTGCGATATAATATAATATAATGAATTATAATACTGTATATATTATATTATAAAATAAAGCGCGCTGGGGTAGGGGGTCCAGCGCTGCGCTGCCTTGTTCCTCAGGTCACTCCTCTGGTCATATCTTTCACTCCTGGAGGAGACAGACTTCTATGCCCCTCTAAAGCCTGAGTCCCACAGAAGAAGTGAGCGCTGCTCCGTGGTAGCGCCGCATCTGAGGCGAGTTTACTAGTCCCCCTAGGAGCGGAGCACCGTTGAACGCAGCTTGCAAAATCACGCGATAGTCACAATACTTCGCGGGAACTGAGAACAGGAAGTCTGAAGCGCATCTGTTAGATCAAAACTACCATCTTGTTTTGTGGGATTATCTTCAAATTCTTCAACAATGGTTAAATGAGCTATTTATTGGAATAGTCTATTTCTATAAGCTCAATTACATAAATATTCCACAATGAAACGCTCCTCGTCCATGTACTGGCGGTTGTTTATGTTTGCCGTACTAGTAGTGGTTCAGCATATTGTCGTAATTTCTGCATTTTGTGACACATGCGGCTCAGAAAATAGAACCGTTGTGTGGCGGCGGCCATGGCGGAGACTCGCGCATCTGGGAAGCAACGTGGCAGACCTAGGGGACTACTTTATCTGATTACAATGGTTTCTTTTCAAAATCACGGCTCGAGCACTGCGCAGCGCATATGTCTTGTGTGGGACCCAAGCTTAACTGGTCTAACTGAGAAATACCTCGGTTTCCCTCCAACAAGACGTTCCGGTCGGAGGTGGAGTGGACATGAAGAGGATGGAACTGAATGAAACCGGCGTACCTACACCGGACAGGAACGGGAGCAGGTTTGTTGGAGTAATTGATAAAGTTGGAGGTGTACAATTCTGATGGAATAGTCTGTTGGAACCATCATCTAATATGAAGATAACATGCAGTATTTAAGTGACCAAATACATTGGATTGAAAGTTATTGAATTGTGTTGGAATAAAGTGAAAAAAATGTGTTGCATTAAAATGTTCCAAGAGACCAAATGACTTCCCCTCAACGTGTTTCCATCACACTTCATCAACACAACATTCAGAGGATTGTTGAACATGAATCGTTTGTGTTCGTTTGACTCAACTCTTTGAGATGCTGCCAAAGCAAAACATCTGTGTGCAACAAATGTCCACTCTGGAATTAAGTTGATCCTACAATTTCTTTTTTTCAGTGTACTGGATCGAATCAACAGCAGAGAAAAAGAGTAAATTCCATTACACTATGATTTAAACACATTTTCTGTCGTGCCCTAGCCTCCAGCCCCCCCCTGCTGTTGGGTTTGTTCTTGTTTTAGATTTATCTCTTTAGTTTAGTCCTTTGTAGTTCTGGTCATCTGTGTTTTAGTCATCCTCTTTAGTTTAGGTCTTTTGTGTTATAGCTCTAGTCCAGTCTTTGTGTTTACTTTAGTCAGTCTGTGTTTTGGTGGTTCTGTCTTTAGTTTCCCCTCTGTGCTCTGTGTTTCAGGTGTCTTGTCTTGTGATTGTCCACACCTGCCTCTCGTTCTCCCTTGATTGATCCTTTGGTATTTAAGCCCTGCTGTGTCATGTCTCTGTGCTCGTTTGTCTGCTTTGTCTCCCCCAGCTCTAGTCCTGTTTAACTTCTAGTTTTAGTCTTGTTAGTTCTTCCCAGTTTAGTTTACTTAGTTTAGTCCTCTTTTACCTCTGTGCCTCAGTTTGTGTTTTGATCCCCTTTTTGTAATAAATCCCTTTTTTGAGTTTATCCATCCTGCCTTTGGGTCCTTTTCACTCCTGCACCACCTCGCCTGACATTTTCTTAACCACAAAGCAAAGATTTGATAAATCTTTATTCTATAAATTCTATTCTATAAATTCTATATTCTATAGATTCTATAAATCTTTAAATTAAGCAGTGGAATTATCCTTTAATTGACTGTTTTAACCTAGAATAAAGCTATTTTTTAGAAATGAAAAACTAGCATTTTGGCCCGGTGGCCGGGCTCAGCCTTAGGGATAGGGTAAGAAGCTCGGACATCCGGGAGAGACTCGGAGTAGAGTCGCTGCTCCTCCATATCGAAAGGAGCCAGTTGAGGTGGTTCGGGCATCTGGTAAGGATGCCTCCTGGACGCCTCCCTCGGGAGGTGTTCTGGGCATGTCCTGCCGGCAGGAGGCCCCCAGGTCGACCCAGGACAAGCTGGAGGAAATACATCTTCAGTTTGGCCTGGGAACGCCTGGGCGTCCCAGCTGAGGAGCTGGTGGACTTGGCCGGGGAGAAGGTGGCCTGGGCTGCCCGACTTAGAATGCTGCCCCCGCGACCCGGACCCGGATAAGCGGAGGAAGGCGAGGCGAGGCGAGGCGAAAAACTAGCAATTAAAGCTTCCAGCAGTCGCTTGACACTACAGCAGTTTCACACTTTATCTGGACTCACCATGGGAAACGATGTTTTACATGGAAGAATCAGGACATGAGATTTACCTCCTGCAGGCATCAATGTCTTAAACCAGGTCCAGCTCTTAATGTCAGTGAAAAGCTGCATAGAAACAACAAGGATTTCCCTCAAAGTGCTTCTTTCTACACCTTTATGTCCTCAAAGAAAAAACAATTCATAAAAGTCTTAAGATTTTTTTATTGCATTAATTTCATTTGATAAAAACAGCCCCGATAGCAATCAGGTATTTCCTCCATTTGCCATATATGGTAAAATGACATCATCATGAGGTCAAGCTGAAGCCTCAGGTCAGATGCAGGTTAGACTGTTTATCTGAGAAGGAACAATAACAGTGATTAGAATGAGTTCCTGGACTTCAGGGGGAACATTTTGTTTGTATTTATTTCACATTGTTGAACATGAAAAAATGGGAGAATTCTCAAAAAGGCCCAGCCTTGCATAAATTACCAACATTTTGAAAGAAAAACATAGAAAAATGAAAACGCTAAAACACAAAAAGGTGCTTGGTTGAATCTAAAGGTTGAGACTTTCAAGTTTATCTGTGCAGAAAACTTCTGGAAGTTTTGAAGCCAAACTTTTCCTGCAGATTGTTTTTGCATATATGTTCAACATAAGAATGTGAAGCTTTATCAAGTTTTGGTGGAAACTTTCCTTCCTTAAGCTGCCTCTAATCTCAGATGACTAATTTAACAGCAGGCGAACAGGCAGAATGGGACGGCTGCCGTCGCAAAGCGGATAAAGAAAGTGGAATTCCTGCTCCTGACCTGCACATGTTTGTGCTCGCAGGGCATTTGTTCTGCTTGTCAAAGTCGCCGTCCAATTGGCTGCAGCTCGTATTAAAGAGATCAGCGTATTTGCATGTCTCCACAATGGCTGCTCCGCTCGTTTCTCTTTGTGAATATAAAGCAGACAGAACTTAGAGCTGAGAGGTTTCATTACAGCAGTCGAGCTCTTCCACCACACAAATTAAATTGTGCCACTTTGTTGAACACCGGCCTTAATTCATAACTGCAGCTTCATCTGTGCAGCCGTCAGGAAACTTCCCACCAAAACTCAGAATAATCGTCAGCAAAGTCACATTTTTACATAATTTCCTTCAAACAGAAGGAGCCTGAGATCAGAGTTTCTTTACGCTTTCAGCTCCCATTCTGACAAAAATCAATCAATCCTTTAAAAATGTAGAAATATGTTGATTTAAACAAAATCATACAAATTATTGATGCTTTTATTTATGAGAAAGAACAATGAAAAATTAAATTACAAGAAGAAAACCTATCAAACACACATGAAATTTATTTAAAAAATAGAAATTAAAATGACTATTAAATGCTTTTTATTTACAATTTCAAAATAAATCTGCACCATTACAAATAAAAAACACAAAAAAATCATTAAATGAAAACAAAAGAATGGAATATTTCAGGTCTGGATTTTAGTTTTATTATTTTAATTCATATTTATTTAATCTCTGTATCCTGGTGTGGATTTATTATTTCCTCACGTCCATCCTGTCAGACGGATCAAATAAATCTGATAAATATTTTAGATTTTATTGAAAAACTCATCCTCCGTCCTACGGCTTCGATTTGGGTTCCTCTGCCTGCTTTGACTTAATTAAATATATTTTAAAATGAATAATAATAATAATAATATTAATAATAACAACAACAATAATAATATTAATAATAACAATAATAAACATATAAAATGATCTCTTTATACTTTGAATAAAAATCATCTTCTGAATTTTAGCTGATCTAAATGTTTAAAACAGAATTTCAGTTTGTTTGATAAGAGAAGGAAATAAATCAGTTTATTTATTGCTCAAAATTATAATGGTGTAAAAATTTTGTTTGTTTTTATTCTCATTACAGACATTTAAAAAGGAAAATACACCTACAAAACAAAAATAGTTAAAAAAATTAAACTACATGAACAATGCTATAATTATGATAATAAAAATAATTAATATAGTAATACTTTTCACAATTTGTTTTTACAAAACAACTGTTTAGAGTTTCTAAACAAGAAAAATCCAGCATCTAAAACCAACCAACCAAACTAACAAATAATAATAAATAAATAGATGATAGGACTCACTGACAGCTCTAACAATGGTCATAATTTATACATTCTTTAAAAAGTCTATAAAAACATGGTTTCCTGTTTGTCTTTTCCTGCATCTGTCCTTCAAAAATATCAAATCAAACCACAAATAAATCTATGATATATATAATATATATATAAATCTATGATTTAAATTATATAATATCATTAGTAATAAATATAATGTATTTATTGTTATTTATTTTTGATGTTTAAACCTTTAAAACTGTGGACTAGCTCTAATAAACAATGATGTTTTTTATTGCTGTTGTTTTATAATAAACTAAACATTTAGCTGTAAATTTTCAGTTTTATTTGATTTAAACCTTTTTATCAGTCTGATGGTTAAAATGGCAAAAACTCAAATCAAACCCAAAACAGAAAATAACCTTTAATAAATGACTGACGTGAACTCAGATCAAGTTAGCTTGAAGTTTTTATTGTATTTCTGTGAGTTTTCAGAGGTTTCATTGAAATGATTAAAGCGAAAACCCTGTTTTGTTTTTAGTCGAGTCACCTGTCAGGTTCTGTCAGGTTTGTTAACTTATAATTTACACTAAATTACTGGAATCCTTCCAGGTCATTTTCATTTGAAATGATCTGTAAAAGAAATCCACGGAAATAAAAACGAGTTTCTGTTTCTGATCAATTTTATTCTAAAGATTCCAGCTCCTGTTTAAAGGTGTAGTTCTATAAAACAGCCAGCAGGGAGCAGCAAAACCCCACAAACCACAGCTCAAAGACCTGAAGTTTAAAACTGAAGAGGAGGAGAGGAGATGGGGGAAAGGAGGAAGTAAAGGAGCAGGAGAAGAGAAAGAGGGGCAGAGATGGAGGAAAGGAAGAGGAGGACAGATAAAGGACGAAGAGGAGAGATGTAGGAGAAGAAGAGAAGCAATAAAGTAGGAGGAGGGGAATGGGAGGAGGAGCAAAAGAGGAAGAGGATGAGTAAAGGAGGAGATGGAGGAAAGGAAAATGAGGCGTAAAGGAAAATGAGAAGAAATGGAGGAGAGGAGAAATGGAGGAATTAAGGAGGAGGACAGGAAGAGGAGGAGGAGGAGAAAAATAGGAGGTGGAAGAGGAGGAGGAGAGACAAAGGAGGAAGAGGAGGAGAGTAAGAGTAGAGGAAGACTTGTGGAGGAACAGAAGGAGGTGAGGATGAGGCTCAAAAATTTAAATACAAACAAAAACAATGTAAATAAACACTGAGCTCTGACCCAGCTGGAGGAAGTTCTCTGAGTTCTCCTGGGCTTTTATACCATCAGCTGGACCTTCTGAGGGACACGCTGGAGCTGTCAGACCTGGACCACCACACTGTTCATTTTGACCTGAAGTTTTAATTTAGTTTTAGTCTTTTGATTAATCTTCCATTTCAGTTTAGTCTAGTTTTAGTCAACTAAAATTCTGAACTATTAAGAATTTTAGTCGACTAAATATAAAATAGGCATATTTGACTAATATTAATATTTTTTCTTCTGGTGCAATTATTTTCCATTTTTTTAAAAGGAATTGGGGTAACACTTTACCTTTATTAACGTTAGTGCATATTAATAAACAAATGGGCCCTTTATTAACGTTCTCAATATTAACTACCATATTGACTCGAATACGTATAGGATGACCCCGATTATAAGAAACCCCCCCTTTCCAAGACTAATATTCAGGAAAAAATACCTTAATTCACTTTTTAAAGAAACATTTTTTGTTGAAAATTAGAAAAGTAGTTTAAATAATATCTTAATTAAAAACCTTTAATATTTGCCTATTGATGCAATCACAAAGATCTGTAATGAAGTGGAGATACTGAACAGAAACTGAGCCAAAAAATACCATAGTAATCAAACTGTCAGAACTTTGCTCATGATGACAGGTCAAGTAAAAAGTCTGCATGAGGCTTTAACTCAGAGTCTCTGATCAGCTGAGCTCACACAAGCGTCCCGTCTCCTCCCACAGAACGTCATCACCATGATGCTCCGTCTTCGGTCATTTCACTCCATATTTCCTGGCTGCCTGACAGCTGTTTGATGCCTCTGCTGCTTTGACCACCATTATCTTTAAATTAGCATCGTCCGTTCTGTTAATTTGACCCACTTGTAATCCAGTCTATTCCAGTCGACGTCTGCTTTGCTGTTTACAAACCTGGCGCGTCTAGACAAGGCGGACTCTGATTGGTTCTTTTCTCATCTACTTCCGCCTGTTACATTTGCTGATTGGTTCCCTTCTCTAGTCCCGCCTGCTCCATTTGCTGATTGGTTCTTTGGTATGTTCGTCACACTCTTCCCATTTTCTGATTGGATTTTCGTCACTGTCAATTCTCGTCTCGTCTTTTATTCTTGACGACAATGTCGGTCAATTTAGTCTTCATCTTAGTCTTCTTCCATTTTATATTTTTGAATTTTGTTTAGTTTTTGTTCGGTAAAATATATTTGTGACAAAAAAAACAACAACATTTCATCAACAAAATTAACACAGGACCACCACATGTCCCAGTGGATACTGGACTACCTCACTGGCCCAGTATGTGAGGACACGGGGAGGGGGTGTCTCTGACAGGCTGGTCTGCAGTATGGGGTTCCTTAGGGAACTGTTCTGGTACCGTTCCTGTTCACCCTCTATACTGCAGACTTCCCCATCAACTCCCCAGGCTGTCATCTACAGAAGTTCTCTGATGTCTCTGCTTTAGTCTGCCTCATCGGAGGGGAGGACGACTCAGAGGACAGACAGTCGATACAGGACTTTGTAGACTGGAGCCAGCAGAACCACCTCCTGATCAACGCGGAGAAAACCAAGGAGCTGGTGGTGGGTTTCTACAGGAGCAGACACACAACTCTGAGACCAGTGAACATCCAGGGAGCAGACATTGAGATTCTGGACTTTTCTCAGTACAAGGGTCTTCACCTGGACTGGAGTCACACTGACGGTCTTTACAAGAAGGGTCAGAGCAGACAACCTGCTGAGGACACTCAGGTCTTTAGGAGTGCAGGGGACACTCCTGAAGACCTTCTAAGACTCTGTGGTATCATCAGCCATTTTTTCTGCTGTTGTCAGTTGGAGCAGTAGCTTCTCTAGAGCTGATCAAGAAGGTCAGCTCTGTCCTAGGATGCCCCCTAGAGGCAGGTCAGACAGTGGGGGACAGAAGAACTCTGACGACAACAGTTGTGTTGGACAACATCTCCCATCCTATGATGCTGATGCAGGAGGGAGCATCATGGTAGGTCCTTCCTCCAGCAGCTGTTAGACTGTAGAACATCACTGCTCACTACAAACAGCATCAATCTTTACATCCCTGCTGGGATTTACACATGGTAATATTTACCTTCCTACTCAGTCCTTTAAAACAAGAATCCTATTCAGTCTCACACTTCTGTCAACCAGAACAGAGTATGTCATTTTTACTGATTGTAGAGTATTTTATTATTTTTTATTATGTAAATTAATTAACCGTCTCATTCTTATCCTTGAACCGTCACCTTATCGTGGTGGAGGAGTTTGAGTGCCCTAACGATCCTAGGAGCCATGTTGTCTGGGGCACTTGTGCCCCTGGTAGGGTCACCCATGGCAAATTGGTCCTAGGGGAGGGGTGAGACAAAGAACAGTTCAGAAGACCCTTCATGAAGAAAACATCAAAGAGTTTGAGTACCCGGCCCGGAGGGTTACCGGGGTCCCACCCTGGAGCCAGGCCTGGGGTTGGGGCCCGTGGACAAGCGCATGGTGGTCGGGCTTTCGCCCATGGGGCCCGGCCGGGCCCAGCCCGAACCGGATACATGGGCTCATCCAACTGTGGACCCACCACCTGCAGGAGGAGCATGAAGGGTCCGGTGCATTGTGGATCGGATGGCAGACCAAGGCGGGAGCTTTGGCGATCCGATCCCCGGACAGGAAAACTGGCTATTGGGACATGGAACGTCACCTCTCTGGTGGGGAAGGAGCTGGAGCTTGTGGAAGAGGCTGAGCGATACCGGCTAGATATAGTCGGGCTCACCTCGACACATAGCATTGGCTCTGGAACCCGAGTCCTGGAGAGGGGTTGGACACTCTTCTTTGCTGGAATTGATCCGGGTGAAAGGCGGAGGGCTGGGGTGGGCTTTCTGTTAGCCCCAAGACTCTCTGCCTGTATGTTGGGGTTTTCTCCGGGGAATGAAAGGGCAGCTTCCCTGCGCCTTCGGGTTGGGGAACGGGTCCTGACTGTTGTTTGTGCTTATGCACCAAATAGCAGCTCAGAGTACCCACCCTTTTTGGAGTCTCTGGGACGAGTGCTGGATGGCGCTCCGACAGGGGACTCCATAGTCCTGCTGGGGGACTTCAACGCTCACGTGGGCAATGACAGCATGACCTGGAGGGGCGTGATTGGGAGGAACGGCCCACCCAATCTGAACTCGAGTGGTGTTTTGTTATTGGACTTCTGTGCAAGTCGCAGTTTGGCCATAACGAACACCATGTTCGAACATAAGGATGCCCATCGGTACACCTGGTATCAGGGCAGCCTAGGTTACAGGTCGATGACCTGAGACCATAAGTTTTGGACACTCGGGTGAAGAGAGGAGCGGAACTGTCAGCTGATCACCACCTGGTGGTGAGTTGGATCAGGTGGCAGGGGAAGATGCTACGCAGACCTGGAAGACCCAAACATATAGTGAGGGTCTGCTGGGAACGCCTGGCAGAAGAGCCTGTCAAGATGGTCTTCAACTCCCACCTCCGGCAGAGCTTCGACCGCGTCCCGAGAGCAGTGGGGGACATTGAGTCCGAATGGGCCTTGTTCCGCTCTGCGATTGTTGAGGCGGCTGTTGCTAGCTGTGGTCGCAAGGTAGCCGGTGCCAGTCGTGGCGGTAACCCCCGTACCCGCTGGTGGACACCAGAGGTTAGGGGAGCCGTCAGGCTGAAGAAGGAGGCCTACAGGGCGTGGCTGGTCTGTGGGTCTCCAGAGGCAGCTGATAGGTACCGGAGGGCCAAGTGGAGTGCAGCGGTGGCAGTTTCCAAGGCAAAATGTCGGGCGTGGGAGGAGTTTGGCGAGGACATGGAAAAAGACTATCGATCGGCTCCAAAGAGGTTCTGGCAAACCATCCGGCGCCTCAGGGGAGGAAGGCGGCAACTCGCTCACACTGTTTACAGTGGGAACGGGGAGCTGCTGACGTCAACTGGGGCTATAGTCATGCGGTGGAAGGAATACTTTGAGGAGCTCCTCAATCCCACCAACACGCATTCCTATGAGGAACCAGAGCTGGGAGACCTGGGGACGGACTGTCCAATCTCTGGGGCAGAAGTCGCTGAGGTAGTCAAACAACTACACAGCGGCGGAGCCCCAGGGGTGGATGAGATCCGACCTGGGTATCTCAAGGCAATGGATGTTGTAGGTCTGTCATGGTTGACACGTCTCTGCAACATTGCGTGCTCATCGAGGGCAGTTCCTGTGGAGTGGCAAACCGGGGTGGTGGTTCCCATTTTTAACAAAGGAGACCAGAGGGTGTGTTCCAACTATAGGGGGATCACACTCCTCAGCCTCCCTGGAAAGGTCTACTCCAGGGTACTGGAGAGGAGGGTCCGGTCGATGGTTGAATCTCGGATTGAAGAGGAGCAATGTGGTTTTCGTCCTGGTCGTGGAACTGTGGACCAGCTCTTTACCCTCGCTAGGGTGATGGAGGGGTCATGGGAGTTTGTCCAACCAATCCACATGTGTTTTGTGGATTTGGAGAAGGCTTATGACCGTGTCCCCAGGGATACCCTGTGGGGGACGCTCCAGGAGTACGGGGTGGATGGTCTTTTGTTAAGGGCCATTCAGTCCCTGTACCAGAGGAGTGTGAGTCTGGTCCGCATAGCCGGCAGTAAGTTGGACCTGTTCCCAGTGAGGGTTGGACTCCGCCAGGGCTGCCCTTTGTCACCGGTCCTGTTCATAACCTTTATGGACAGGATTTCTAGGCGCAGCCGTGGTGTGGAGGGGGTTGGGTTTGGTGACAGGAGAATCGCGTCTCTGCTTTTTGCGGATGATGTGGTCCTCCTAGCTTCATC
>SSNR01000254.1:333283-348601 GCA_006937965.1 Callopanchax toddi | reverse complement strand
GTATAAGAGACAGGTCTTGGGGCTAACAGAAAGCCCACCCCAGCCCTCAGCCTCTCACCCGGATCAACTCCAGCAAAGAAAAGTGTCCAACCCCTCTCCAGGACTTGGGTTCCAGAGCCAACGCTATGTGTTGAGGTGAGCCCGACTATATCTAGCCGGTATCGCTCAGCCTCTTCCACAAGCTCCAGCTCCTTCCCCGCCAGAGAGGTGACGTTCCATGTCCCAATAGCCAGTTTTCCTGTCCGGAGATCGGACCGCCAAAGCTCCCGCCTCGGTCTGCCACCCGATCCACAATGCACCGGACCCTTCATGCTCCTCCTGCAGGTGGTGGGCCCACAGTTGGATGAGCCCATGTCTCCGGTTCGGGCTGGGCCCGGCCGGGCCCCATGGGCGAAAGCCCGACCACCATGCATTCGTCCATGGGCCCCAACCTCAGGCCTGGCAAATAAACATACAACAACAAATAATCATACAACAACAAGTAAACATACAACAACAAATAAACATACAACAACAAATAATCATACAACAACAAGTAAACATACAACAACAAATAATCATACAACAACAAATAAACATACAACAACAAGTAAACATACAACAACAAATAAACATACAACAACAAATAAACATACAACAGCAAATAAACATACAAAAGCAAATAAACATACAACAGCAAATAAACATACAACAAATAAACATACAACAAATAAACATACAACAGCAAATAAACATACAACAGCAAATAAACATACAACAACAAGTAAACATACAACAACAAATAAACATACAACAGCAAATAAACATACAACAAATAAACATACAACAGCAAATAAACATACAACAAATAATCATACAAGTAAACATACAACAACAAATAAACATACAACAACAAGTAAACATACAACAACAAGTAAACATACAACAACAAATAAACATACAACAACAAATAAACATACAACAGCAAATAAACATACAACAGCAAATAAACATACAACAAATAAACATACAACAACAAATAAACATACAACAGCAAAAAAAAATACAACAAATAAACATACAAAAGCAAATAAACATACAACAAATAATCATACAAGTAATCATACAACAACAAATAAACATACAACAACAAGTAAACATACAACAACAAGTAAACATACAACAACAAATAAACATACATACAACAAATAAACATACAACAACAAGTAAACATACAACAGCAAATAAACGTACAGCAAATAAACATACAACAAATAATCATACAAGTAAACATACAACAACAAATAAACATACAACAACAAGTAAACATACAACAACAAGTAAACATACAACAACAAATAAACATACAACAACAAATAAACATACAACAACAAGTAAACATACAACAACAAATAAACATACAACAAATAAACATACAACAACAAATAAACATACAACAGCAAAAAAAAATACAACAAATAAACATACAAAAGCAAATAAACATACAACAAATAATCATACAAGTAATCATACAACAACAAATAAACATACAACAACAAGTAAACATACAACAACAAATAAACATACAACAACAAATAAACATACAATAAATAAACATACAACAAATAAACATACAACAGCAAATAAACATACAACAAATAAACATACAACAAATAAACATACAACAGCAAATAAACATACAACAAATAAACATACAACAAATAAACATACAACAAATAAACATACAACAGCAAATAAACATACAACAAATAAACATACAACAACAAATAAACATACAACAAATAATCATACAACAACAAGTAAACATACAACAACAAATAAACACAACAGGGCTGCTCGGCTGCTGCAGTAGGCGTGGCGGTCTGCTCATCTCCACCGTCGGTACAGAAGGGACCATCTCCTGGGTCTGGGGTACCGGTTTCACCCTTAGGGCACTGGTCCCTGGTCCTGGGAACATAGAGTAGAGGAGTGAGAGTGGGTGTACAGCATCTATTGTGTGTCTTGGTATGTTTGCTAGGTATGTGTGTGTGTGCATGAGGGTGGGAACAAGCGATTGTGTCTGTGTGAGACTGTTTATCTGTCGGGTCTTGATGTCCCCTCCTCTTTTTGGGGGCATCCTCCCTGGCGGTGCCTCGGCATTGGGTGGTGCCTTTTTCCACTGGCGTATTGGGGTGTCTCGGGGTCTGGGGCTTGGTGCTGGGGCGTCTGCCTGCTCTCCCCCCTGTGGCTGCCTGGCGGGATCTGGTGCCCTCTTGGGGGGATCGGACCTGTGCCGGGGTCGGTTCGCCCCTGGGTCTCAGGTCACTGGTTCTGGCTGGATCTGCCCTGGGTGGCCGGCTGCGGGCGGTGCCTGTGAGCCCCTTGTCACGGCCCCCAGGGACTCTAGCGTGGTGACTGCCGGGTGACCCACGAGTGGCGAGCGTCTGCGCTCTCTGGGGGGAGTTTGTGGCTGCCCTGGGCGGCCTCTGGACGTCTGGGGCCCGGACTTCCTCCGCGTCCTCCATGGGCCTTGGGGGCCCTCGAACTTATAATTGAATATTACTGTAGCGAAACAACAACAACAAATAAACACATAACAAACAGCTGCTCGTAGGTTGAAATGAACGCGACTGATCACTAAAGTCACATCTTGTAAGTCCAGTTGCCTTCATCTGACGCCATCAGGAGGAGCTTCAGCAGAAACAGCTTTAATGCTTCAATATCAACAAAATGACATCAATCTGGAACCAAATGTAAATATTAAAGTTTATTATTTAGAAAACAAAGATCTAATTAAAAGTTAAATTGAAGAACATTTTATTAAAATCTAAAAATTAAGCATTTGAAATCAAATATAAAAAATTAAAATTAGATTTAATCTTTAGACATCTAAACATTTTAGGTTAAAGGTGACACATGGAGCATTAAGTTTTAAATGATAGTTCAGGTCTTAACTACGATCTATAGAGTTCACAACATCTGTCATTCTTCTGAAGACCCTCTTTCCTCCTAGAGACCCTTTGAATTCTCTCTGACCGGTGAACTTTTTCAGCCAATAGAATTCAAGTTTCCACATTGTGGGCTGTCAGTCAACGTGCACGAGCTTCAGTCAAACCTGTAGAGGTGAAGGGCCGCGCTCCCAGGACGCTCTGTGTCTACCTGTTTACAGTCTCAGTCGGTCATGGAGGAGTCAGAGCTCATTTCTACTAAAGATATCCATTCCCCGACTACTGAGGGATTTATTTTTATTTTAAAACATTTTCCTCACAGAATGACAAGGCTTGACAAGGAAACGCGTTTATTTTGGTCAAGAATTCCATTCTGGACCGAGTCTCTCCTCATTTCCGGGTTCTGCTCCCTGTTGTGTGACGTGTTTCATCAGCACAGTGAGACAGTCAGGACTCATTAAAGCATCTAGAGTGAGAACATGATATGTGAGCTGTGAATGATTGAACCCTGCGATGCAGTCATACAGTTTGAGCAGGAGCTGAGAGCCACAACGCAGTTCAAGACGGGAGTGACGCGCTGTCTGCACACATGTTTCGAGGTGGGGCTATAGAAAGCGGGAGGGGGGAGAATGGATGTTTTGTGAGTTGGTATGTTGGATTAAATGCTCTCTTGCTGAAATATTCCACATATGTGCTTGAACTCTTATAAAAGATTTGAAATCTCAATGAGTTTTAACCTGGGAAAATAAAGAAATAAAAGATAAGAAAGAATGAATCAGATCTAAATATGTGTATTTAATTGGCAATTATGAATCTATCAGACATGTGTCTGTGGTGGAAACTGGAAGAGAACACGCTAAGTCCACGCAGAAAGGACACAGCGGGGATTTGAACCTGCAACTTTCTTGCTGTGAGTCAAAAGAGCTAACTGCGTCACCATGCAACCTGCGTTAAAAAGTTAACCCTAATCAGTGAAATTTAAACATAAATGTGAGCTTTAAGTTAAACATTTAGGTAACAATCAAATTCAGATGAACAATAAATCAAAGTTTAAATAAACCAATAAATCAAATCAAACCATTTAAAGTAACATTTAAATATTTGAATTCAAATTTAAATATCACATATACATATCTGAATGTAAATTTATATATTTTAAATCTGAGGTTAAATTTAATGTAGAATTAAATCTAAATATTTAAAGTTAAATTTAATAAATTTTAAATCCATTTAAATAGTTACATTTAAATCTAACAACTTTAGAATCAAATCTAAATATTTAAACATTTATAAATCTAAATAATTAAATGAAATGTATTAATAATAAATAGTTGTGCCTCTGATCTGAGCTGAAGATGAATCAGTCTGCTCTGAGTTTGATCCCCTGCAGTCATAGACAGTGCAGCTGAGACCACTAGGTGGCAGCAAAGCTCTACGATTCAACTGCAGGAGCCAGAGAGCAGCCTCCATCATGAAGGAGGTGAAGAGGAGGAGGAGGAGGATGAAGAGCGTTCATAATTCACCTGATCAGTCTGACAGAGACACTGGTGGAAGATGCAGATTTAGAGGTTATGATTCTAATCAGAGCGCAGATGCTGAGGCCGACATGTGAGAGGACTTCCTGCCATCACAGAAACAAAACACAGGCTGCTGGGAAATATCACTGACTACCTGGAGCCACGGAGGACGGATGAGCTGAGCCTCCCGGAGGATGAATCCTAAACAGCTTCTTTATCTTAGAAAAACTCAAAGCTTTGATTTGACTGAATCAAATCACAGAAACCAGATTCAGTCTTTGTTTCAGGGTTAGTTGTTTGTTAGCCTCGAGGTAACTTCTTGGTTACAATATCATTTGTAGGTCGCTTTGGATTAAAGCATCTGTTAAATACATGAAGAAAACATAAGGATAGCATAACAGTCTGATGAGATTTCACCTCAACGCAACTCAGAACAAACTAGTCTGAGCAAGAGCAAGAAACCAGAACAAAACCAGAACAAAACCAGAACGAAACCAGAAAAAACCAGAACAACACCAGAACGAAACCAGAAAAAACCAGAACAACACCAGAACGAAACCAGAACGAAACCAGAAAAAACCAGAACAACAAAAGCAAAAAAAAACAAACAAAAAAAACAGAACAAAACCAGAAAAAAAACAGAACAAAACCAGAACAAAACCAGAACGAAACCAGAACAAAACCAGAACGAAACCAGAAAAAAACCAAACAAAACCAGAAAAAAACCAGAAAAAAACCAGAAAAAACCAGAACAAAACCAGAACAAAACCAGAAAAAAAAACAGAAAAAAACAGAAAAAAACCAGAACGAAACCAAAAAAAACCAAAAAAAAACAGAACAAAACCAGAACAAAACCAGAAAAAAACAGAACAAAACCAGAACAAAACCAGAAAAAACCAGAACAAAACCAGAACAAAACAAAAAAAAAACCAAAAAAAAACCAAAAAAAAAAAAAAAAAAAACAAAAACAAAACAAAAAAAAACAAAAAAAAACAGAAAAAAAACAGAAAAAAACCAGAACAAAACCAGAACAACACCAGAACGAAACCAGAAAGAAACCAGAAAAAAACAGAACAAAACCAGAACAAAACCAGAACAAAACCAGAACAAAACCAGAACAAAACCAGAACGAAACCAGAAAAAACCAGAACAAAACCAGAACAAAACCAGAACAAAACCAGAACAAAACCAGAAAAAACCAGAACGAAACCAGAACGAAACCAGAACAAAACCAGAACAAACCAGAACAAAACCAGAACAAACCAGAACAAAACCAGAACAAAACCAGAACAAAACCAGAACAAAACCAGAAAAAACCAGAACGAAACCAGAACAAAACCAGAACAAAACCAGAAAAAACCAGAACGAAACCAGAACAAAACCAGAACGAAACCAGAACGAAACCAGAAAAAACCAGAACAAAACCAGAACAAAACCAGAAAAAAAACAGAACGAAACCAGAAAAAAACCCAGAAAAAACCAGAACGAAACCAGAAAAAACCAGAACGAAACCAGAACAAAACCAGAACGAAACCAGAAAAAACCTGAAAAACCAGAAAAAACCAGAACAAAACCAGAACGAAAACAGAAAAAAACCAGAACGAAACCAGAACGAAACCAGAACAAAACCAGAACGAAACAAGAACGAAACCAGAACAAAACCAGAACGAAACAAGAACGAAACCAGAACAAAACCAGAACGAAACCAGGAAAAAAACAAGAAAAATCCAGAAAAAACCAGAACAAACCAGAAAAAACCAGAACAAACCCAGAACAAAAGCAGAACAAAAGCAGAACAAAATCAGAACGAAAGCAGAACAAAACCAGAACGAAACCAGAACGAAACAAGAACGAAACCAGAACAAAACCAGAACGAAACAAGAACGAAACCAGAACAAAACCAGAACAAAACCAGAACAAAACAAGAACGAAACCAGAACAAAACCAGAACGAAACCAGGAAAAAAACAAGAAAAAACCAGAAAAAACCAGAACAAACCAGAAAAAACCAGAACAAACCCAGAACAAAACCAGAACAAAACCAGAACAAACCCAGAACAAAAGCAGAACAAAATCAGAACGAAAGCAGAACAAAACCAGAACGAAACCAGAACAAAACCAGAACGAAACCAGGAAAAAACAAGAAAAAACCAGAAAAAACCAGAACAAACCAGAAAAAACCAGAACAAACCCAGAACAAAAGCAGAACAAAAGCAGAACAAAATCAGAATAAAAGCAGAACAAAACCAGAACGAAACCAGAACAAAACCACAAAAAAACAGAACAAACCCAGAACAAAAGCAGAACAAAACCAGAACAAAAGCAGAACAAAAGCAGAACAAAACCAGAACGAAACCAGGAAAAAACAAGAAAAAACCAGAAAAAACCAGAACAAACCAGAAAAAACCAGAACAAACCCAGAACAAAACCAAAACGAAACCAGGAAAAAACCAGAAAAAACCAGAACAAACCAGAAAAAACCAGAACAAACCCAGAACAAAAGCAGAACAAAAGCAGAACAAAACCAGAACGAAACCAGAACGAAACCAGAACAAAACCAGAATGAAACCAGAGTAGGAGTTTGGTTGGTTCTATCCTCTACAACAGTCAGAATTTTTACATTAGCTGAACATTTAGGTAAAAAACGGTCACATTTATATTTAGATGAAACGTTATATTTTGAGATTTAAATCTACAGGTTTAATTTGAGCATTTTAAGTATGAGCTAAATGTGAGGAGCTGTGAGGTCCAGAAACGGGCTGATCCTACGGTGTTTGGGTTGTCGCTCCAGGCCAGACATCTGAATGTCTACAGAGATGATCTCTGTGATAAAACCCAGGCGTTTGGCTGAATTCTGTTGAGGATGATGAAGGTTTGAAAAACACACCCCTGGTTTGGTCTGAAGAGTCCATCCTGCTTCTACCTGGTGAATGAATCCCACCTGTTCAAACGTCCATTTGATCCACGATGAAAGAAACAGGGACTCAGTAGAAAGGCTGTCCCCGTCTGACCCTGGTCCTCCTGCCTCTCAGATGTCTCTACGTCTCTTAGAGTGTTTTGGTTGGGCTACATTTATTATTACAGCCAACGTATGAAGTGTTTTCTAACACTCTTCTTTTTTAATCCACTCCTTTCTTCAAAGGAAACACCAGACCTGCTTCTGAAGTTCTGCAGGAATCCTCAGAGTTTATTTTATAAAGCAACTGGACGTCTCTTCTTGGTTTTGAAGCGGATTTCTCAGTATTAAAGAAGGTTTACCTGAACGAATCAACACTAACAGGTTGTGCAGGACTTCCTGTTTGGTTTTTCTCCAGCTCAGCATCCTGTCCCAGGTCAGAATGTATCTGGGTGGATTTAATGTGGCATTCTATTTTTGTTTAATTTTATTTTAATTTGCACAATAAAAAAGTCTGTCAACAAAATGTAAGAAATAAAAAGAACGATGAGATGAGGAAACCCCCAGGGGCTCGACATCAGCTAAAGAAACTACCAACAAGTAAAAACCACATCAAGAAATAAAATAATACAAAGAACAACAGTAAAATAATAAATAATAATAATAAAATAATGTTATCAGATTAGGTTTAACAGACATGTTTCATTGACATTTGTTTAGATTATGGTGTACTGCAGTGGCTACGTACAGTAGCATATAATAACACTGTTCACCAAGAGCCTCATGCTAAATTGTAGGGTTAGCTAACAGCTATCATAACATTAATACATTTTTAGAGAAATAGTTATTTTAAATACTTAAAAATGAGTTGATTTGTGATTGATCTGCAGCAGTGTCTCTCCTGATAAGATCAGAATTGCTCCAGTCAGAGGACTACTTCCTGTTTCCAGAGACTCTAGAACAGGCTGGCCCAAAGAGTGGCCCAGGGGCCATTTGAGGCCCCTGATTGCATTTCCAGGACTTTAATTTAGTTTTCCATTAGTAGAGGATACAGAGACTTTACTCAGAGCCAGGTTCTGGTCCTGAATTCATTTTCAATAAACTAGAAAACAGTCGACCAATCAAATCCAGGGAATCTGATGTGTTGAGTCATAAAACAAAGCATTATAAAACCACTTATCTATTGATTTTAAAATGAGATTTCTATCAAATAGGGCTGGGTAAAAATATCAATTCATCAATGATTTGCAATTATTTATTTCTCAATTCAATATCGATTCATCACATTCTATGAATCGATTCAGCCCACCGGCCAGTAGGGGCACTGTGGGCAACACTCTAATGAGAGCGTTTAGCGTTGTAAAAGACGTGGAGGATGCACATTCTGTGCTTCTGTTTACATTTTTCTTAAAACTTGAATGTATAGCAAGAAAGAAATACTTTCTACTATTACACACGCTTTAGAGGTGTTAAAAAGCACCTGTTTGTTACAGCTGTGGTTTGTATTCAATACACGTACTGCTTATCCTGCTAAATAAACCATGACAGGAAACGCTGGGGTCAGTTGTTCTTACACATTTGTAATACTGCACACATTATTGAAAATTATTCTTAGGTACTTAACTACTTGTGTATTTACTTATTATTGAATCGATATTGAAGATAATAGATCAATATTGAATCGAATCGAAATTGAATTGAATCGAAGCCTGAAGAATCTAAATCGAATCAAACTGTGACATTCCTAACAATACCCAGTCCTACTATCAAAGACTTTCAACATGGACCTCGTCTTGTAAAGTTTCTTGTGCACTGAGTGATGTCACCAGTGGGTGTGGTTCTAATAATACCCGACAGAGTTTTACCATCATCACCATCATCATCACCATCAGCCTGCAAAGTGGCACAGTTGTACTGTTGCTTTTCAGCAAGAAGGTTGAGAATGCAGGGCTTCAGGGTGGAGCTTCAGGGTGGAGCTTCAGGGTGGAGCTTCAGGGTGGAGCTTCAGGGTGGAGCTTCAGGGTGGAGCTTCAGGGTGGAGCTTCAGGGTAGAGCTTCAGGGTGGAGCTTCAGGGTAGAGCTTCAGGGTGGAGCTTCAGGGTAGAGCTTCAGGGTGGAGCTTCAGGGTGGAGCTTCAGGGTAGAGCTTCAGGGTGGAGCTTCAGGGTAGAGCTTCAGGGTGGAGCTTCAGGGTAGAGCTTCAGGGTGGAGCTTCAGGGTGGAGCTTAAGGTCTGGACCTCAGGGCGGAGCTTCAGGGTGGAGCTTCAGGGTAGAGCTTAAGGTCTGGAGCTCAGGGTGGAGCTTCATGGTAAAGCTTCAGGGTGGAGCTTCAGGGTGGAGGTTCAGGTTGGAGCTTCAGGGTAGAGCTTCAGGGCGGAGCTTCAGGATGGAGCTTCAAGGTGGAGCTTCAGGGTAGAGCTTCAGGGTGGAGCTTCAGGGTAGAGCTTCAGGGTAGAGCTTCAGGGTGGAGCTTCAGGGTGGAGCTTCAGGGTGGAGCTTCAGGGTGGAGCTTCAGGGTGGAGCTTCAGGGTAGAGCTTCAGGGTGGAGCTTCATGGTAGAGCTTCATGGTAGAGCTTCAGGGCAGAGCTTCAGGGTAGAGCTTCAGGGTGGAGCTTCATGGTAGAGCTTCAGTCAGGGTAGAGCTTCAGGGTAGAGCTTCAGGGTGGAGCTTCAGGGTGGAGCTTCAGGGTGGAGCTTCAGGGCAGATCTTCAGGGCAGAGCTTCAGGGCAGATCTTCAGGGTAGAGCTTCAGGGTGGAGCTTCAGGGCGGAGCTTCAGGGCAGAGCTTCAGGGCAGAGCTTCAGGGTGGAGCTTCAGGGTGGAGCTTCAGGGTGGAGTTTCAGGGCAGATCTTCAGGGCAGATCTTCAGGGCAGAGCTTCAGGGTAGAGCTTCAGGGTGGAGCTTCAGGGTGGAGCTTCAGGGTAGAGCTTCAGGGTGGAGCTTCATGGTAAAGCTTCAGGGTGGAGCTTCAGGGCGGAGCTTCAGGGTGGAGCTTCAGGGTAGAGCTTAAGGTCTGGACCTCAGGGCAGAGCTTCAGGGTAGAGCTTCAGGGTGGAGCTTCATGGTAGAGCTTCAGGGTAGAGCTTCAGGCTAGAGCTTCAGGGTAGAGCTTCAGGGTGGAGGGGAGCTTCATGGTAGAGCTTCATGGTAGAGCTTCAGGGCAGAGCTTCAGGGTAGAGCTTCAGGGTGGAGCTTCATGGTAGAGCTTCATGGTAGAGCTTCAGGCCAGAGCTTCAGGGTAGAGCTTCCTCAGGGCGGAGCTTCAGGGTAGAGCTTCAGGGTGGAGCTTCAGGGTAGAGCTTCAGGTCTGGACCTCAGGGCGGAGCTTCAGGGTAGAGCTTCAGGGTGGGGTGGAGCTTCAGGGTAGAGCTTAAGGTCTGGAGCTCAGGGTGGAGCTTCAGGGCGGAGCTTCAGGGTGGAGCTTCAGGGTAGAGCTTAAGGTCTGGACCTCAGGGTGGAGCTTCAGGGGGGTGGAGCTTCAGGGTGGAGCTTCATGGTGGAGCTTCAGGGTGGAGCTTCGCTTCAGGGTGGAGCTTCAGGGTGGAGCTTCAGGTAGTTTCAGGGCAGATCTTCAGGGCAGAATCTTCAGGGCAGAGCTTCAGGGTGGAGCTTCAGGGTGGAGTTTCAGGGCAGATCTTCAAGGCAGATCTTCAGGGCAGATCTTCAGGGCAGAGTTTCAGGGCAGATCTTCAGGGTAGAGCTTCAGGGTAGAGCTTCAGGGCGGAGCTTCAGGGTAGAGCTTCAGGGTGGAGCTCAGGGTGGAGCTTCAGGGTGGAGCTTCAGGGTGGAGCTTCAGGGTAGAGCTTCAGGTCTGGACCTCAGGGCGGAGCTTCAGGGTAGAGCTTCAGGGTGGAGCTTCAGGGTAGAGCTTCAGGTCTGGACCTCAGGGCGGAGCTTCAGGGCGGAGCTTCAGGGTAGAGCTTCAGGGTGGAGCTTCAGGGTAGAGCTTAAGGTCTGGACCTCAGGGTGAAGCTTCAGGGTGGAGATAGATTCGGGGCGGAGCTTCAGCTCTGCTCTTCAATCATCTCAGGAAGTTTTCTTTTTTTTTAAAGCTGAGATTTGCCTGAGAGAATAATGAAGTCACGGTGAAGATCTCTTTAATGCTCCACCTTATTAGACCGGACGCTGTTCATAAGTCTCCATCCCTCACCATGTTTAATTCATGCTCATCTCACTCTGACACATTCAGCTCCAACAAAGAGCCGCTGCTAATGGTCTTTTAGAGAAGATGATTAAAATAAAACACACCAGCAGACGGGACGAAGACGAACGGTGAGAAGAGGAGATGGTGTCAGAACTATATTAACGGCTGTATGTTTAAGGTTTGACCTTTCAGCAGAGAGGTCTGGATCACAGAAAATGGACTGAAAACACAGACTCCTTTAATTAGTCTGCTGCTACTTTAATATTTATCTCTTCACCACAGAGCCTGTTGTTAATTCAGTAGAAAGCCCAATTAAAAGTTCTGTTGGACCTGTTTCTGCTCCTGGGGACTTTAAACATCAGCTGTGACGACGGAGACAAACGGAAACTTTTTATTAAACTGTGATGGATTCAAAACGTCTAACAATCAAATCCTCACAGGTTTAAATGGGATCTGTTTTATAGAATGACTCATTCTGTTCAGAACCAGAAGCTGCTGTTTGTGACCAGGTTCAGAACCAGAATCCAGACCACAGGATGGAAGGTTTGGACTGGAGAGGAAAACTTAAAAAACAACAAGCTGTTAGAAGATCTGACAAAAGGGTCGAGGAAAAAGACTAGATATCCATCAAACCTAAAGATGAAATGATTCAAACAAAAAGAGCAAATCTGGAAAACTGATTATTCAGGAGCTTTTAGAACAACACAAATCAGGAGATTACAAAAACACAAATAAACTTGAACCAGAATTTAAACTGAAGTCAGAAAACTAACAAAACCTGTAAAACTGAATATGATCAGATTTATCTGCTGAAGAACCAAAAGAATCAGCTGAGTTTCTGCCTTATTTATGACTTTAAGTGTCAGTTATCCTAAATACTAAATAAGTCTGATGGAGAAACGAATATGAAGGATCAAAGTTACCAGGTTTCTGTGGGAACATTTTGATGTTTTGGAAAGTTTAGGTTAGTATTTTAGATCACATTGTTGACAAGAGGCTAAACCTTTTAAAAAAGAACACACAAAAAATTCAGAACCTTGCAAAAATGATCAACAAAATGCAAGGAAACTGGATAAAATGACATAAAATGAAAACAAAAACATTCAAATGGACCTGAGATCACCTCCACCTGAGTGACGATACGTCTACCTGACTGATGATACCTCCACCTGACTGATGATACCTCCACCTGACTGATGATACCTCCACCTGACTGATGATACTTCCACCTGACTGATGATACCTCCACCTGACTGACGATACCTCCACCTGACTGATGATACCTCCAGCTGACTGATGATACCTCCGCCTGACTGATGATACCTCCACCTGACTGATGATACTTCCACCTGACTGATGATACCTCCACCTGACTGATGATACCTCCACCTGACTGCTGAGTGATGATACCTCCACCTGACTGATGATACTTCCACCTGACTGATGATACCTCCACCTGACTGATGATACCTCCACCTGACTGATGATACCTCCACCTGACTGATGATACTTCCACCTGACTGATGATACCTCCACCTGACTGACGATACCTCCACCTGACTGATGATACCTCCACCTGAGTGACGATACCTCCACCTGACTGATGATACCTCCGCCTGAGTGACGATACCTCCACCTGACTGATGATACCTCCACCTGACTGATGATACCTCCACCTGACTGATGATACCTCCACCTGACTGATGATACCTCCACCTGCCATGCTACTTCCACCTGACTGATGATACCTCCACCTGAGATACCTCCGCCTGAGTGACGATACCTCCACCTGACTGATGATACCTCCACCTGACTGATGATACCTCCACCTGACTGATGATACCTCCACCTGACTGATGATACCTCCACCTGACTGATGATACCTCCACCTGACTGATGATACCTCCACCTGACTGATGATACCTCCACCTGACTGATGATACCTCCACCTGACTGCTGAGTGATGATACTTCCACCTGACTGATGATACCTCAACCTGACTGATGATACGTCCACCTGACTGCTGAGTGATGATACCTCCACCTGACTGCTGAGTGATGATACTTCCACCTGACTGATGATACCTCCACCTGACTGATGATACCTCCACCTGACTGACGATACCTCCTCCAGACTGATGAAGCATTTAGGTCTGGTCTCCTTCAGCAGCAGGAAGTCCTTCCAGAGATTTTCCTCTGTTTGCTTGTTGTTCAGCTGCTGGTTTGGTTTTCTGACAGCTCTCAGAGTATGTCAGAGTGTTCTTGAACTCCTCACCAAAGGAACTCTGACAGGATGAAGTAGAGTTGAGTAGCTTTCACACGTTTCACTTCTCTACAGGTAAATTCCTGTAACAAGCATCCGTGATCAGACTTTTTTTTTAAACTAAACATGTTAAAACGACAAAGAAAGCCCCAGAGGGTGTTGGGTTGTTTTTGTTTCCTGAGTTTGATAGTTCTTTACAGTGTCCTCGAACGCATCATGAAAGGTAAATTAACATCTGCTGTAACCTGATGCTGAACCCAGTGGTTAGAAACTGGTTCTGATCAGGTTCTGTTGGTAATTAGTCCCAGTCTGTGGGAGGCTCTCCTTTAAAGGAGCGATCGGGAACGTGTGACACACACACGCACGCAAGCGCGCGCGCACACAGCGCTCCCTGTCGATACGCGACACCTTCCATCACCAGCTTTTCTCTTAACGTTGAATCATAAATTCAAATGTGGCTGGATGAGGCTCAAAGCTTCTTTCAGCGGCTGACGTCTCTGAGAGCCGCTGGTTTTAAACTTTAAACACTGACATCAGCTGCCTCTACTCACTTTCTGAATACTTTAAATGAACAGGAGCAGATGAAGGTGAGAGGCTGCTGCCACCCAGATTAAAACATTAAAACTGAGCTAACGCCAACTTCCTGCTCAGGTATTTAATCCAGAAGAGTTTAAAAGCTGCCAGCAGTCAGGAAAAGTTCTGCTTCAGTCTGAGGAGCTTCATCACAAACAGAGGAGGGAAAACACTTGGTTCAGATGAACTTCACTGATCTCACTGTTGTCCAGGATCATGACTAGATTTAGACAGAGTGAAACAACCAGCAGGTCAGGTGAGAAGCTGTAGAGAAGTAAAAATATATTCAACATCAGGAGGGAGGAAGCGGCAAAGCGACCAGACACAGGTGCCTCCAGCAGGTGATGTGGGTGAAGTGTCCTTCAACAACAAAGTGACCATGCTGGAGCGGGGATCGAACCAACAACCCTCCAGTTGGGAGTAAAAGTACAAAAGTAAATAATTACATAAATCACATGTGGAACAAATAAACCAGGTGTGAAACAAATTAACCAGGTGTGAAACAAATAAACCAGGTGTGAAACAAATAAACCAGGTGTGAAATAAATAAACCAGGTGTGAAATAAATAAACCAGGTGTGAAACAAATAAACCAGGTGTGAAACAAATAAACCAGGTGTGAAACAAATAAACCAGGTGTGAAACAAATAAACCAGGTGTGAAACAAATAAACCAGGTGTGAAATAAATAAACCAGGTGTGAAATAAATAAACCAGGTGTGAAACAAATAAACCAGGTGTAAAATAAATAAACCAGGTGTGAAACAAATAAAGCAGGTGTGAAATAAATAAACCAGGTGTGAAACAAATAAACCAGGTGTAAAATAAATAAACCAGGTGTGAAACAAATAAACCAGGTGTGAAACAAATAAACCAGGTGTGAAACAAATAAACCAGGTGTAAAATAAATAAACCAGGTGTAAAATAAATAAACCAGGTGTGAAACAAATAAACCAGGTGTGAAACAAATAAACCAGGTGTGAAACAAATAAACCAGGTG
>SSNR01000254.1:319061-332470 GCA_006937965.1 Callopanchax toddi | reverse complement strand
AAATAAACCAGGTGTAAAATAAATAAACCAGGTGTGAAACAAATAAACCAGGTGTGAAACAAATAAACCAGGTGTGAAACAAATAAACCAGGTGTAAAATAAATAAACCAGGTGTAAAATAAATAAACCAGGTGTGAAACAAATAAAGCAGGTGTAAAATAAATAAACCAGGTGTGAAACAAATAAACCAGGTGTAAAATAAATAAACCAGGTGTGAAACAAATGAACCAGGTGTAAAATAAATAAACCAGGTGTGAAACAAATAAACCAGGTGTAAAATAAATAAACCAGGTGTGAAACAAATAAACCAGGTGTGAACCAAATTAACCAGGTGTGAAACAAATAAACCAGGTGTAAAATAAATGAACCAGGTGTGAAACAAATGAAGCAGGTGTAAAATAAATGAACCAGGTGTGAAACAAATAAACCAGGTGTAAAATAAATAAACCAGGTGTGAAACAAATGAACCAGGTGTAAAATAAATGAACCAGGTGTGAAACAAATGAAGCAGGTGTAAAATAAATGAACCAGGTGTGAAACAAATAAACCAGGTGTAAAATAAATGAACCAGGTGTGAAACAAATGAACCAGGTGTAAAATAAATGAACCAGGTGTGAAACAAATAAACCAGGTGTGAAACAAATTAACCAGGTGTGAAACAAATAAACCAGGTGTGAAACAAATAAACCAGGTGTGAAACAAATTAACCAGGTGTGAAACAAATAAACCAGGTGTGAAACAAATTAACCAGGTGTGAAACAAATAAACTAGGTGTGAGACAAATTAACCAGATGTGAAACAAATAAACCAGGTGTGAGACAAATTAACCAGATATGGAAAAAATAATAAACCAGATGTGAATACAAAACAGATGTGAAATAAATAAACCAGGTGTGAGACAAATTAACCAGATATGGAAAAAATAATAAACCAGATGTGAATACAAAACAGATGTGAAATAAATAAACCTGGTGTGAAACAATACACCAGATGTGGCATTAGAAGCTACTGAGAGAAGATTAAAGAGAGATTTAAAAACAAACAGAGGAAGTTGTGTTCATTTTAGGCCATCATCTTAGTTTTAAATGGTTTATTGTTGTTGATTTACTCCATCACTATTGATTGTAAATAATTTTATGTGGTTTATTTTCTCCATCACCTTTATTTGTAAATATGTTATTGTTTATTTATTGTTTGTAAATATTTGATTGTTGTTTATTCACTCCATCACCTCCCTCATGCAGCTTCAGGGACCTCGGAGGTAACATCCAGCCTCCATCACCTCTGATCGCTGCAGCTCTTTTCTGCTCACTTTCTCATGAATAATAAAAATCTGAAATGAATTATTAATCCAGATTTTTGCACACAATTTGCAGGAGCCATTATCCAGATGTGTGATGGATCTGATGAGACTCTGATGGATCAGACAGATCTACATTCTGCTGCTGGGAGTTCAGAATGCTCTGAACCCTCCTTCTAAATGAGACTGACGTCCGTTTGTCTAAGATGAGTGGAGGAAATGTCAGCTCCCCCAGCAGTCTTGCTGAGTATGGGTGTGTGTGTGTCTGTCAAATGTTAGCCCCTCCCCCTCAGGTAGGGTAAAGGTGAAATATGAGTTTTGAATCATCCCATGAATGAGGTAATGACGTCACATGGCACCTCGACCAGAAGCTCGCAGCACTTTGAGCTAATTTTGTGTCAAAACCAGTTTCTTTCTGTTGCTTTCTAAAATCTGAACTTCACACAAAACAGCTGCTGCAAAATAAACTCACTTCTACATCCCTCACCAGAAACACATGGATTTGATCAAATAATAATATTAATAATCTTTTTGACTGTTTAACACTTTGATGCACCCATCACATTTCTGTGTTATTAGTTTTAGCACATTTGACAAATTCCTAATTCATATTGTTGATAATTGATGCAAGGTTGTGCATCTTTGAGTGTTCTCAACTTTTTCACGTTTTATTTTGATCCTTTTTGTAACCAATGTGATCTAAAATACTACTGTAAACGTCCCTAAACACACATACTAGTTTAAAACCTGCATCTCGTCTGAGGCCTGAGGCTCCAGGTTGTGCTCTGAGGGATTTTCTTCCTGATGATGTCATCGCTACCATATACGGTAAATGGAAAACATACCTGCTTTTTTAATAGGGGACGGATTTCTCAGTTTCTGCTTATTTAAACAGACCAGAGCTGAAGTTAAACCAACCAAACCCTGATGGTGTGAAAACATCTAAAGTTAAATGAAAATGAAATCTAGAGCTCACACAGCAACAGGCTGATTGTCCCCAAGTGCAAAACAAAACGGCACAGGAAATCCTTTCTGCCTGTTGCTATAGGACTATACAACTCCTCCTGCCATAGATGGCTCTATCTGTATATTGTCTTTTCACATGCCTTACTTCATGCTGACTTCTGATAATACCTATTGGTCAGAATTTGTTCTGTAATGTTTTGTTTTGCTTCTTTTTTGATGCTTCTACTGTTTTATGTTTTTACTGTTGCAGTGAGCATGTTCATGACAAAACAATTTCCTTCTGGACAATAAAGTTCTTCTTATCTTATCTTATTCGTTTCCAGATCAAAGCAGAGAAACATCAGTGGAGTCAGGTGATTCTGGCACTTTCCAGGACAGTTTTACAGATTTTTCAGCTCCTCACATTACTGATGATTTACACACAAACAGCTCATTTTTCCCAGACCTCCTCGCCTCATGACAGTAAATATTTTTGTTCTAAAACAGTTTAGTTTTAAATAGAAACGCACCGATTCTGGTTCTGAGGGCCGATCTCTGATACCAGTTTGGACGTCTTCTGATTCACATTGGCCAGAAGATGATTTTATATTCATTCACTAACTAGAAAATTATGATTCTGAACTTCTAAGACCTGTTAGTATAAATTAGTGCTGATAAGTTCGCAGACAAAATGTGAGATTTTTCATTGGTGCTGGTTGATGGTGTGTTCACTGGTTAAAAAAAAAATCATCCTTTTGAGTCTCAGATCAGCTGTTTGTGCAGAATTTTGTCTGATTCTGATCAACAGAAAATCATTTTTAGTGCACCACTGGTTTCAAGCCATTCATTAAAAACTCCAAGGTCCTTCACAACCTTGAAAACATCCATCTTCTGAAACCGCTTGGTCCTCCACAGAGGGTCGCGGGGGAGCTGGTGCCTATCTCCAGCGGTCAAGGGGTGAGGGGCGGGGGACACCCTGGACGGGTTGCCAGTCCATTGCAGGGCCACACAGAGACGAACGAGACAAACAACCACACACCCACTCACACCTAAGGACATTTTACCAGCCCAATTAGCCTAACAGTCATGTTTCTGGTCTGTGGGAGGAGACCGGAGTACCTGGAGAGAACCCACGCATGCACGGGGAGAACATGCAAACTCCACACAGAGAGGCTGCAGAGCTGGGACGCGAACCCACAACCTCCTTGCTGTGAGGCAACAGTGCACTGCAAACCAACTATGCCACCATGAAGCCACCTTGAAAACATTTCAAGTTAATTCTAACATGACAAACAAAAAACATGAAGTGAGGAAACGATTCTGCATCTGTTCCTTCAGGTGACTCAGCAGGTCGCTGGTGAGACCGTACGGTTGTCCATGATGGAGATGTGAGATCCCTCCTGACATCTGGATGGAGCTTCTCTAAAGGAGTCATAAATAAGGCTGGAAACTATACAGCCTTCCACCTGTTCTTTTGTGTCTCTGTCAATCAGAGAAAAATACTGAAATCATTTTTCACTTTCAAAGAAACGTCCCAGAAAATTGCAGAAAATAGATCGCTCAATATTTGGCACTAGTCCAAGAATTTCAAAGGAGAGGAAATGGAGGAAGTACAAAAGCTTAATTTAGGATCCTGGAGAGAAAATGTGTTTTTTTGTTCCCATCACCAGAATCAGAATATGTTCATAAAGAGACATTTCTTCAGTGGATTCATTTAAAGCTTCTAATAGAAGAAGCTCCTAGTTTGAAGTGATGAAGAGGAGATGATCTCCCCTCCACTTGGACATCTCTTCCTCTTCATCCTGTGCTGAGGATTATCTCTAGCTGAGCCCCTTCACCTCTTCCAGTCTTTAACGGGAAAACGCAGAGGCCCTGACAGATCAGCTGACTCCCCACAGTCTGATTGCTGTGTCTGATCACAGCCGCTGTTAAACTCCCACCACAAATCAGAGCGAAGCAGCAGCTCGAGCCCAGAGCAGGACAACCTAAAGCATCAATTAACACGTCAGCGGAGGAACTGCTCCTCTCCAAAATACTGAGACACTCTCAAGGAAATAAGTCCTGAGCTGCTCAAACCCTGGTCCTGTGGAGCTCATCATGGTGACGTCTGAGACGGTGTAGGAACCTCCATAAGACAACATGTTCAATAAAGATGAAGACATGCTGGAAGCGTGCTCAAAGCAGGCAGGAGGGTTTCAATCAGCAGTGTTAGACTAAGAATCACCTGAAAAACAACAAGCAGCTGCATGATGGAGGCTCTCAGAGCTGAACTTTGATTTCGGCTGATGAAGTGAATGATTGGTCTCGTTTTCCTGATCTTCTACCTGCTCAGCTGGAACATCTCAAACATCTGAAGGAATCTTACAGCTTCACTAAAATCAAATTAATGAAAAAAATAAAGACATTTAAAGAAATGTAATTTCTGTCTACAAAGCCACAGAAATGGACTCAAATATCTGAATTAAAAAAAAAGTCTCCATAACAAAGTCAGCATGCTGTGATTAACGTCCTGCAGTTTGTCCAGAAGTATTTATTATGGCTTTTACTATGAGGTGGCAGTGCATCAGGGGCAGGTCGCCTTATGGAAGACCAGGGTTCAAATCCCAGCCACGTGTTGAAGTGTCGTTGGGCAAGTTACTGAACCACCACCTGCCTCCCATCAATGCTGGCTGCCCTCTGCAGTGGCTGCATGGTGGTGCAGCTGGTAGCAGTGTAGCCACACAGAAAGAAGGTCGCAGGTTCGATTCCTCTGTGTGGAGTTAGCTTGTTCTCCCCATACAGGAGTTTCCTCCAGGTACTCTGATTCCCCCCCACAGATCATAACATGCCTGATAGGGTGATGTTCTAAGATAAACATTAATTAAACTATTAGTTTAAAATTCAGATGAGAAAGGAAATTTGAGAGTCTTCCACTTTTATTTGTATTATTTGATGTGAAACAGCTGCAGGTCTTTAGTAAATGTTATCTGGAAGTGTTGAGTCCGTTTTCAGTGATCAAACATGCATTAAAGGTTAAAGGTCAACCGAAGTCAGATGCTCTTCATTGGGGGAGATCAGTCAGAAAAACAAACTGTGATCTGCTGGGTTTTATCCAAGGAAATCATCAGCTTTTAATAGTTTTTTAATGAGTTTGTAGAATGCACTCTGGCGACAGTCTAATAAAGGACGAGCTCCGAGCCGAAACTCGGGCTGAATAATGTATAAGGGCAGAGGTAGCTCTAATGAAAAGATGATGAGAGGCATTCCTGAGAGATGGGGGAGGAAAGGTGCCAGCAAAAGTTAAAGGAGAGGGCCAATTAATCATCAAGTGCTTACAGAGAAAATTAAAGAAAGGTGGGAAAAAGGGCGAGGCAGTGAACGTCCGTTTAAGACATAACGAGATGAACAAAGAGACTCTGATCTGTTTTAATGATTTCATTTACTCTGTCAGAAGAGGAGGAGAAGACAAAATCCCAAAAAGATGATAGAAGGAAAGAAATACACCTGGCTGGTGTTTGGATTAGAAAAAGGTAAATATCTACATTCCCCAAAGCGCTGTACAACACATCAGTCACTCACAGCTACACTGTAGCCTCAGCTGCCCTGGAGCACACTGACAGAGGTGGAGATGCCATGCACCAACACCACCAGGTCCCTCAGACCACCACCAGGTCCCTCTGACCACCACCAGGTCCCTCTGACCACCACCAGGTCCCTCTGACCACCACCAGGTCCCTCAGACCACCACCAGGTCCCTCTGACCACCACCAGGTCCCTCTGACCACCACCAGGTCTCTCAGACCACCACCAGGTCCCTCTGACCACCACCAGTAGACAAGGTGGGTGAAGTGTCTCCACATTGACAAAGTAACTCAGCTTGAGCTGGGATTGAACCAGAGACCCTCTGGTTGTCAGACAGCCGCTCTACTTGCTGAGCTACAGGCCATAGTTTCTGTTTCTGATGCACAAACGAGTTATCCTAGGACCTAGGTCATTGTTTCTGAAAAGCTCTGGATCTGTTGTCCACCTGGAGACACCAAAAACAGACTTTTGATGAATCTCCACTTTAGAAAGAGGAGGTACGACCTCAGAAAACCCCCTAAATAGATGACGTTAGACATCTTGGTCTTTAGGCAGCTCTTTGGTCTCCATGGTGAAGAGGGTAGAGTCTGACTGACTGACTGTGTGGACAGGTGTCTTTCTACAGGTAACCAGTTCAAACAGGTGTAGTTGATACAGGTACTGAGTGGAGGATCGGACCAGCTCACAGGTCTGAGGGACAGAATTCTTGATTTTCCAGGTTGATTTTAGATTCTGTCTCTAACAGTTCAGGTGTTCCTTTGATGAATACTAAAGACTCTCTACTCTTGAAGGCCTGAGGGTTCCTCTCTGTCCTGGTCTGAGGACTCTTTAGTACTCAAGCCCTTGAATCAAAGTGATCCTCAGAGTGAACTGGCTGCTGAAGACCAAACAGACCTCTGTAAACCCTGCAAGCTGCCAAACTTTAAAAACTCTGGTTTCTCTTCCTGACTGACCACGTCTGAGTCAGATCATTTTATTCCGTCTGTCCTCGACGCCGTTCCTCCTCATGATGAACAACATGTTTAAGGACGTGCACGTCCTCCTTTAGTGGACTTTAAATGCAGACGTGAGCGCGGTGATTAAACTAATGGAGGAGTTGAGCAGAAGGTGGATTAACGTCCAGGTTATCACACTCAGGTGGAAAGATCACCTCATTACCATAAACCGCCTCGCACCGGAGGGCCCGCTGGCTTCGGCCCCTTTAATGCTAACTCATTTATCCCCCTGCGTTCAGCTGGCCTGGGTCAAAGGTCACAGGCCGATAAGTCACTTCAACCTGAAAGGTGCCGTCAGCTCTGAGTTCACCTTAAATTACAGAGACAGAGGTGAAGGAGACCTCGTGTTATTTAAATTGGTGAGGAGCTTCAGTCAAGTTCATTTTCACATTAATGAATCCTGAAGAAACGAGTCAACATGTCTGAGGGGGGAAACCGGAGGGAGGCGAGGAGGAGAGGAGGTGGACTTTAGGTGAGTCGTGATGTGGGAGGAGATAAAAACTGATCCCACATCCTGATTGTGTCAGAGGAGCACTTAGATGAAGGTCCCGCCTCAGTGAAGATCCCAGAATTCCTCACAGACGAAGGGTTTTCCTGGCTGAGTGTTTCTCTCTCCAGCCAAGAACTGCCACTTCCTGTCAGTCAGTCAGTCAGGGAGGAAAGGTCAAAGGTCATTTGGAGTCTGTCATCCCACAGAGAGGAAGATGATTTACATTTCAGCCAGTCTTCCCAATAGGTCCACCCATAGGTCCACAGTACTGGACTGGAATGAGGTTCTGCTGTTCTTTAGGTCCTCAACCTACCTGAGGAGGTCTGAAACGACTTGATCAAGATAAAAAGTGTCCAAGTGGATTTACAGGTGACAGAACCATAGCGGTTCCTACAGATCTTCATGTCTTTGTTCTTTTTTTTGCTCTTTTTCCTCTCAAAGCTTCAAATTCTCGCCTGCTGAGTAAAATGACAAAGCAGAAAATGTTTTTTCTTCATCTATTATTTTATTCTTTAGTGGTCTTTACTACTGACTCTGTGTGCTGTAGAGGTCACCAGTGATGAGAAGGTTCTTAGTCCCAGCCGGCAGCTGAGCAGCATCCTTGAGCTGCAGAGCAGAAACGGCCCTCCTCAGGTGGACTGAGAGACATCCAGCTGATGTACTGTTAATATTGTTCTCTCTGCTTTATCCTCCATCACATCCACCCGCTGTGGAAGAAGAAGTGGCCCCGGTGCCCAGGGGCCTCGCTGCCATACTGTATTATTTATGAATCTGATTAATAATCTGCCACCCTGCTGCAGGAGGAGCTGAGATCCATAAAAGAAACCAGAAGAAAAGCAGAGCTGGGGTGTAATTCCACTTCGATGTGCTGCAGAGAAGAAAAGGAAAGGGCTCATCATCTCCCTGATGTGAATGAGAAGTGAGGCGATGATGCTGGAGGTCCGAATGAGAAGCTCCACTCTTCACGGAGCCTCGTTCAGGGGGCACTGGGGTTAAACAGGAAGTCAGTGCAGAGGAGGAAAGGCTGAAAGAAGCTGCTAAAGCTGA
The DNA here is from genome assembly GCA_006937965.1 of Callopanchax toddi. NCBI lineage: Eukaryota > Metazoa > Chordata > Actinopteri > Cyprinodontiformes > Nothobranchiidae > Callopanchax > Callopanchax toddi. The sequence continues at coordinate 324,132 of SSNR01000254.1, read as the reverse complement.
TGGTTCCTAAACGTTTCTTTATTGTATAATCCAGGTTCAAAAACTCCCCATCATGCTGTGTGTGTGTGTGTGTTTATCATTATCTCCTTCAAAGTTCAACTTTAAATCCCAGTAATTCACTGCACTGAAGATTTAAATGTTTGTTTTAATTGGTGCCCTTTTCAGTGCCTGAATGAAAGTGTTTGAATAAAATTGGTCAAATCAAGCGACTCGGCAGCAGTGTGTTAATAATACTGGAGGCATTTAGAGTTACCATGGCAATGCACTTAATCAGAAACACCATAGAAATGTATAGATGGTCCTTGAAATCTTCTTAAAGTGTGTGCTCATTAAAAAGTAAATACTTTTACAAAGCTGGATCTAGTCCTGAACAGGTCATCAGACTTTGATCTTTCATGTCTCTTTTGATTTTCTTTGACTGTTTTGGTAGAATCACAGTTTATGTCTGTAGTTTCTGAGTTTAATGGGTTTCAATGGGACTGAATATTGGCCTCATCAGTGAGTGGTCACATGACTAAGAGGGCGGAGCTGTGTGACAGATTCACTGACTCCTCCCTCTATTAAAAACTACACATCAAAATGTACATATCTGGGCCTCTCTCTCTCAGTGAGCCTCTGAAATCCCCCAGAATGCAGCGGGTTAAAACTCCATTACTTCCAGAAAAACTGAGCTCTTCTTTTCTCTTCAAAGCAGGAAGTGAAACATATTTTTACCTTGTTCTAGTTCCAACTTAAAACACTGTAAAAACCTGAGAATTCACACAAGTCCAGAGCCTCCAACTGCTCTCAGTAAACGAATCCTTTCAATAAATCCTATAGTTTTTACACTGTTTCCCTGTTTTAATGAGATACTAAGTCATAATAATTAGATACTAAGTCATAAAAATGAGATAAGTCATTATTTAAAAATACTAAGTCATAAAAATGAGATACTAAGTCATTATTATAAAATACTAAGTAAATGGCTTATATTTATAGAGTGCTTTCTACAGTGGAGAACACCCCAAAGCGCTGTACAACACGATCAGTCACTCACCCATTCACACTGGTGGTGATAAACTACGTTGTAGTCTCAGCTGCCCTTGGACACTCTGACAGAGGTGGGGCTGCCATGCACCAGCGCCCTTCCAAGACCCTCTGACCACCACCAGTAGGCAAGTTGGGTGAGGTGTCTTGCCCAAGGACACAACGACAATCTAACCCAGCCGGAGCTGGGGATTGAACCGGCAACCAGTCCGGCCACTCTACCAACTGAGCTAATGCCGCCCCAAGTCATAATAATGAGATAAGAACCTACTTTTTTTTCTCAAAGTGGAGGAACCAAGCATCCATACTAATGAACACTAAACCTGTTCAAATCTGATCTGAACTAAATGTGTTTTTAACACCTGAGACCAGGTAAATAAATCACCCGGACGTTGACTTTTATTTCAGTTTTATCAGAAATTTTTAGATATTTTTGGCCATTTTCAAAGCAGAAACACTGCAGAGAAATTGTTGAGAGAACTACATTAAAAGGGGTAAATGTATTTTTTTTAAAAATATCATTTCTGGCATCATTTTTTTGCCCCCCCCCCCTCCTCCTCTGCACCAGGTCATTTTTCAGGTGTGTCATCCTGCAGGATGTCACACCTGAGCAGCGTCTCTCTCTGCTGAAGATCTATGAGCGCTGGGTTTCATATGTTCAGCTTATTTACTTTGTCGTTTGTTTTCATTTTTCCTTACAGATTCGGGTCATTTGATAGTTTAGAGTCGTTTTCGAATCTGCGCCACACAAACACTCATACATTATGACTTCGCCTCCCGTTCCTCCTCGCAGGCTGCAGAGAGCAGGAGGAAATATGTTTCTGCCACATGCTGATTTACAGCGAGCTGCTGGTGGAGGCTGAAAGATATTTGTTTCTGCGGCCGCCGGGAGTCAGATGGCAAACTGTTCCTGCATCTTCATATCCTCAGCGCCGTCTGATGAGCTCCTACATCCACATACAGAGAAACTCTCAGATATGCTTTATCAAAACAGAACAAAAACAAGGTGTTAGGCTGCAGCTAGGTGAATCTTCAGGACAAAAACTCCAAAGCTGTAGCCATAAACCGCTGACAGAAACCCATTTTCATAAAGATAAAAGCAGATAATAAATAATAATTCTGCTGCTTCTTCTAAAACATCTTAATAGCCAATTTAAATGGTGATTTGCAAAGTTTTATCAGATAATTAGTGTTTATTTTGGTGAATTTCTGTGTCTGCGAAGCAATTAACCAGACACATAAATCCCAGACAAACTACTGCTGCTGAACAAATAAGCCCTTCATTTACATCTTAAAGGCAGAGTAATGAAACGTACTTCACGGTGAGTTATGACTGCTGGAAAGAAAAGGCCGCTGTGATCTTTATGCTCCATTATCTGTAATTCTTTTTACACAGTCGGCCTGCGCCGCAGCGAGCTGCTTTCTTTACGACGTGGACTGAAGTCTGCAGGTTTGTAAAGACTTTCCTCCTGGAAGTCTGCAGTAAAAAGTTAACAATCTGCCTGTGATGAATGGGAGCAGTGAGAACATGATGAGGTTCACTCTGCTAACAGGCTCACATCAGTGTTTACAGCCAGAGATCAGCAGCGCCGTCAGCTAAAACCCAGAACCAACGCAGAGAGAAAAACAGAGGGAGCTACAGAAATCTGCTGCTTTCTAATCACCACGGACTGCATTTAGGAAAAGACGAGATAAAAGGCAAAAAGTTCAGCCCGGCTGGAAAACTGTTTGCAAAGAAAAACTGCTAAATCTAAAACTCTTTGAAATTATTTTTCACCCAGACTGGCTCAAACAGGAAGTAGAATGATAAACATGTCACATGAAGATGATATCAGCAGCATAACCTCGTGTCGTAACCTCACTTTAGCATAAATTAGAGTGCTGTGGATCTAGAGGTGGGACATAAGATCAGTCAGAGCTTTAGGTGGAGAAATAAGTGCCTTTAATGTCATAAAAACACGGGTCAGAAGCATGACTGATATTTATATAGAGATCTATCCACTGATCTACGGAACAGTTCTAAATCAGATCCTCATGAGACTAATTCAGAGTCATGGAGTCACTTTTATTAACTTCAGTCCTCATGCTGTTAATGTGGACATGAAAAAGTAGAGATATAAAATAAAATCTCCTTAAAGCCATACTCAGTAGCCAGGTAAACAAACGAGTCTCGCTAGCTATTTTACAGAAACACGTCTCGGTGAACTCACCCCTCCCGTCGGGTAAAATCCATACGCCAGCCTCCCGCGGACATGGGACTACGGTTTGCAAAGGTGACAAAGCAGAGTCTAACTTCAGCCGAAGAAATGTTCCCCCAGCTTTTCCTCTTTTCACCTCCAAACGTTTTTAGTTTTCTGCTAGCTGAAAAGGTGTTTTTTGGGGGGGACTCTGGCATTTTTATCTTAAAATGGAATCACCCGCCAGCTCTCTGTCCTTACTTACTGTACTTCTACTTTCACTTTCACTTCCGGGATGTTCTGCCCCAAAATGTGTCCGGGCGGATTAATGCCAATCCAAGCAGTGAGGAAATGCGGCAGACAGACAGCTGGATTGTCCAATCCTATCGTTCGGTCCGAACGATAGGATTGGCTGAAGTTTTTAGAGAACTGCGGGACAACCACTTTATTGATTTCTTTCGGGGGTTTTTTAATCTCCACAATATATTTATGGCTATACAATGTTGGAACATTGTTAAGAGGCTTAAAAAAAAAACGTTAAAAGCTACATTGTTTACCTGGCTACTGAGTATGCCTTTAAAATGATAAAGAAACGATGAGGTCCTTTGACTGAGGTGTTTTGGCCACTGCAGCCACCAGACCTGGATTATGCAGCGTTCAGCTGAGCTCTCCTCTCCAGACACAGAAAAAAGAGCAAACCCAGTTTGCTTCGCCAAAAAGTCTCACAGAAACACTAAGTTCCTCCAGAAACCGTGAAGTGTAGTGCAAAGCTCAGTACAGAATTATACCTAAAGGACCTTTTTGAGTCTGGAGAACAACTTTTTAGTTGTTTCGTCAGTTTAGTCAGCTCATGCATGGTGGGCTGACAGTGTAAGAATACATGTCTCTCTGAGTCAAAGTTTCAGGGAAAAAACAACCTGACCTAAACAAGGTCAAAAACATAACTTAATATTCACAATGAAGTTTGTACAGCTTTTTAATGAAAGCACAAACTCTGCTGATAAAAGTTCTCAGCAGCACCAGGCTTCAAATCCTGACAGTGACAGCTGAGTTTGGTGGGGCACATTTTGCAAGTCAGTTTTCAGCTGAGCAAAAAGCCACATATCACCAGTAGAGCAGGGAGTGAAGCTAAATATTTCCTCTGACTGAAAATGTTGCTTTATGATCTTTTTGGTTTTAAAGACTTTTTAAAAATGATTTCATTCTTTTGTTGTCTTTTAAATCTTGTTTTTCATGTTCATTCATTTGATATTGTGATCTTTTTTAAATAGTCTATTTTAATGATTTCATTCTTTTTTGTCTTTTAAATCATGTTTATTTTTTATGTTTTGTAAAAAAACAGTTTTTTAAACGTAAAACAATGATAAATAAAATATACTCACTTACCTTCATGAAACCAGTCACCAGTGGCGGATGGTAACATTTTTTTGGTGGGGTGCATTTTTGTAATCACGTACAAATAACAATAACAAAAACAAGCACAATGGCCGCGTCTCAATACTCACACGTCCACCCTAGAGCCCCTCAGTTGCGCGTTCCCGCGGAGGTACGCGAGTGCTTAGGGTGTCTCGATTCTCCTGGCCGTTAAATCCGGACCTTGGCCCCGCCCCTTTTTCCACCCTCGCTACGCACTTCGCTGAAGTCCGCATGGGTGCACACTTCAGCGAAGGGTATTACCCATAATTCCAAGTGCACTTCATTGAAGAACATAAGGTGGAAGTGCGAGTATTGAGACGGTGCCAATGTGGTCACAACAGAAGTTGTGAAAGTTTCAGGGAAAAAAACAACCTGACCTAAACAAGGTCAAAAACATAACTTATTATACACAATGAAGTTTGTACAGCTTTCTAATGAAAGCACAAACTCTG